>JAULBY010044587.1:0-12827 GCA_032358315.1 Ophiocytium majus
GCCGAAGCCTGTGTGGTGATCTATCCACTTGGTCAGAACCAGTGGCCCACACCCCACACGCGCCGGTGAGTACCCTTAAGGGCTAGGGATGCTTCCGAACAGCAAAGGCTTACTTGTCGGTGGCGCCAGGACTCGGAGGTGGGCGCGGGTGCAGCCAGGCCGACAAATGCTCACCGCTCAACTCCAGCTCCAAGCAAGCACGACAGGACCATTTGACGCAGCAGCAGGACACTATATATTGGTATCATGGGGCAGGTGCTACAAAGTGTTATGTGTTTTTTAAATAGATGTATATGAATACAGATGTATGACACATACATATAGTAAGTGATACAAATAAAAAATACATATCAGCGCCCATGGCACTGCAGTGTTTAGTCGAGGCACTTCTACTACAGTCATCGAATGGAACTCTGCTTGCGGTGCGGAAGCCCATATATACACTGCTTATTCAAGCCCTACATGCTTGTCACTTTTATAAACTGGAATCACTGCATGCACGTTACACTCATAATGATATTTTGGCAGCGGCCTTAAGGCAACTCTGTGGATTTGTGATTAAGATGCTCAGTGCCTGCACTTCGAGTCCGACTCAGTCAGTTTGAAGTATGTACGTGTGCCGCCGGTACACCAGCTAGTCACGGATGAAGGCTCTAATTGCTGGCAGGCGCGGGCGGCAAAATTTAATGCATTGGGTGCGATGTTGGTATATGAGTGTTGCCACACGAACACACTCACGCGCAGGTGCCTCACTACCCGTGCGTGTAGGGTGGGCGTGCCGCTGTCACTCAGCCTGCTTCACAGCTGCTGGTCCAGGAGGGGCATGGGCGAGGGCGCAGTGATGGCGGGAGCCCCGCGCGCACGACAGGTGAACAGCCCTGAGGCTGAGCACTGCGACTGCTGCAAAGCATGACGCCACTGCTTAGCAATTATGCTGTGGTCACCATTATTGTTATAGCTATAGCGCAACTGCAGAGCACATGCGCTGCTGCTGAGCACCAGTTGGTGCCGCTGCTGAACACTGCCGCTGCTGCTGCTGACAAATGTACCGCACTGCTGCTGAGCACTGCCACTGTCGCTGCTGAATGCTGCAGCATGTACAGCCTCTGCTACTGAGCACTGTGTCGCCGCCGCTAGTAGCAACAAAACCACACATATGCAGCCGCTGAGCACCATGCCACTGCTGACACACTGGCAGTGACTGCCGGCTGCTGCTGAGTACCAATGCCGCCACTGCAGCTGCAGCATGTTTATTACTGTCGCTGCTGCTGGTGAACAGCACTGCAGCTGCAGCTACTGCGGCTGCTGCGGCCGCTACTGCTGCAGCAGCAGCAGCAGCTGCTGCTGCTGCTGAGGTCTTGATGCTACTGACTCACTGACTGAGCTGTCAGTGAGCGCTGCTGCTGCTGTTGAGCAGTGCTGCTGCAACTGCGGGTTTTGCTGAGGCCCTTAGGCTGGTCTGATGCTGCTGTTGTTGATTACAATTATTATAATTGCTCCATGTATATGTTTTGGTGTTGACTGCTGCTGTAGGTGTACATGCTGGATATTCTGGCCGGGTAGAGGAGAGCGGGTGACGTGGTGGCCATCGCTGGGGCACTTGGACGCTAAGTCTTGCCCCGCAGGTGAGCGGCCCTGCCATCTCGACTGCTGCCACTGCTGGCACTGCTGCCGCTGCTGTGCAGCGGTCACACTGACTGCGCTACACCTCTTGGTAGATGCGGCTGGGATAGCCAATTTGTAGTACAATGTGCACCCGGTCCGGCTGGCGCTTGATACAGAAACACAATGTGTTGAATGCACTCTGCATCATCGCTACTAGTAGCCCTCAAGGACGCTGACCGGCGCATGTAGGTGTGGGGGCTGTCTGGTGTTTTCACCAGGTGCACAAATCACCCCACAGGCTTCGGCCTGGCGTTTTTGCCCCAGCCACGGCAGCATCTCTGGGCATAGCAACCTAAGGCTTTTAGGTTTCTTTCACAATGATAGCTAAACAAATATAAACTTAGTCTAAGAGCTATTTTCCAATCATTTCAAAAATTATCAAGCACATGACGTGCAGCACGAAGGCAGCAAAGCGCTACTGTTCGATAATCTCTCCCTGCTGGCTTCCACACTGTCACCCGGACATTCAAACAGCTGTGCACATGTGGTGCTGTACCCGCCGCATTGTCCCCAGAACGACCGTCAGGCAGCGCTGCAGCCACTGGCAGTGCCCACAGTGGCACCAGAGGGCGAAATGAGGAGTAGAGGCGCGTGACACTCACAACTGTGGCGCCCTTCAAAGGCAAGTCACGAGCAAGACCTGTAGCAATCCGGCGGCAGGAAATAAATTCGTTCAATGACATTATCATAAGGGATGCTCACTCAGGCTGTGATGCCTGCCAGTGGTCCGCCAATCAATGCATCACACGCCGTCACGCTAGCCGGTGGCCCAATGTAGCATGCAAGGACAGCGCACATGGAGTGCGCGCTCAATCTAACTGAGTGGCACAGGCGGTCGAGCTGCTGCTGCGCAGTCCAAAAAAATTGTTGGTGCGCACTGCTCCTACATCAGCCACTTCCCTAGACACCACTGCCGCCTGAAACAGCGCAAGCATCAGCATGAGGACGTTGAGCACGACCAGCAGCACGCCCACTGCGTGCTGGCTGTGTGTGTCACTGTAGTTGGCTTCCATGGTAAGCGACAGCGCAAATGTGGTGAAGATGATCACACTGCCGATGGCGTAGAGCCGCAGGTCAGCCTCTTTGCAGTGTGGCTGCACGTACAAGTACAGCATGGCACTCATGCATGCAAACATGAGTGCCACCGCGCCCTGCCCGATCGTCCCCGGCATAATGGACACCAGAAACCCGGTGAGCAGCAGCCGGCGCACACACTCCACAACCTCCCAGTATGTCGAGTGGCTGCGGCATGGCTCCCACAGGAAGGTGCAGGAAGTGTGCTGGTGCATGCCCTCCTGCAGCTGCACCTCCTTGCTGGTAGCGGTCCCGCGCCGCCCGCCGGTGCGTGCCCGCGCACGGTGCAGGAAACGGCGGAGCACGAACCAGTACATGGCGGGCACGCCGATGGGGTACAGGAGGCACATACACCCGCGTAGACCTGGTTCGCCCTGTGCTCCGGGGTGTAGCACTCCAGCGAGAAGTCGGCGCGAAGGTAGCTCTTCCCGTAGCCGTCAAGGTAGTCGCAGGAAAAGGTCTCGAAAATGGCAAGGGACGCCGTGGAGAACACCAGGTACGCGAGTACCAGAACCAGGTTGAGGTCCTTAGCGACGATGCGCATGATTGCGGTGCTGCGGGGGGCGCTACCGGTGAGCCGTCGCCGCGCAGCTGCGTACATGCGTGGCAGGGTGAGCAGTGCCACCACACCCAGCGGGGTGAGCGTAACTATCAGCAGCTTCTGGTAGAAGTTCAGCTGTACGAAGCAGCCGGCGGACAGGACCCAGCTGAAGTCCACGTTGATGAAGTCCATGACTCGGAGGAACTGCAGGTATGGCAGGGGTAGCCACAGCCCCGTGATGTCGATGTACTGGGTGATAATCTGCAGCACAATGATGGGCTGCCGCATCTGCTTCGCGATATTGAGGGCGATCCGGCCTGCGCTCAGAGCGGATGCCGCGCCGCCCGCGGTCTGCGCCGCACCCAGGCCCGTGTCGGCGCCCAAGGCTCCAGCGATGAGTGCCCACGCCATGAACAGCAGCACCAGAAGCACCAGGGCCATGATGGTCACCCCCACAGCAACTGCGTCACTGTTGCAGGGGTAGCAGCGGTACCCCGCCACCTGCATGTACCCTTCGCTGCACACGGCGCAGTCTGCACGGGCGAGTAAAAAAGGGAATGGGCGGAGGACCAACCATGCTAAGTATCGGGTATTTATAACATCTGATTCAGGCGAGGCAGCACACTGGCAGCTCGTGTGTTACGGCAAAGCTTTATTTACAGGCAGTAAATTCTTGGCATGTCTATTTTATGACATCAACCTGCCAGTATGTTACACATCTGTAATGGTTTGCAACTGGTGTATGCTTAGGAGGTGCGCCTGCGTCACTGCCGCCGTAATGACATCAACGTGGTTTTTTTTGGAGCAACTTGTCAAGGGGTCTGTGAACATGATTTTGCCGAGTGGCACAATTTTGACAAGCAAGCATTGCCAAGTGCTCCTTTAGGCTTTTGTAACCGGGTTCGCAGGGGCAGGAGCAGCTGATGCAGCAGTGCTCTAGGCTGTTCCAAATTGAATGCTTTATGTGTGAGATCTAGAAGGTGTCGTACTAGCAGTACTCACACAAGCAGCAAGACAGCACTCACACGGCCCCCCATACCCGTCAGCACAAAGGTCATCAGGCGTGGCTGCTTGGCCACCTTTGCAGGCGCTGGGGTTCCAGCACGCCCTGACCAGGTCCAGGTCGACTGACTCCCTCCAGAGGCCCGGTCCCAAAATAACGTCAGCCACTGTGGCGCCAACCGCCGTGCAGTTCAGCGCTGGCGCTTCGCACGCCTTGCAAGTGTAATCACCTTGGTCAGTGCTGATGTATTCGCCGCTCACACAGCACGGCCTGCCGGCATCGACAGCAGCACAATCCAATGGCATACACAAGCCAAGCTGCCACTTTAGCATGTTATTGAGTTAGAATGCGTGCAGGATGGCGCAGCATGGCCCACAGGTGCCACAGTGAGGTTCGCGCACACGGGCGTGAGGTTGCTGTGTGCTGCAGCACCTGGCGCATGGCTGCAGCGCCGATGGCTGAATTAGAATCAGAAACAACAGGCAGACGAGCCCTCCGAGTCATGAGGAAGCCACTTACCGGCCGATGCCGTACCCAGCACTGACATCTGTGCACGATGCGCCTTGCAGATTAGTCTGCTTTGTGGCATAACAGCACGCCGCACTATTGTGCCTGAAAACCGCAGTGGAGTCCACTTGCAAGGCCAGATCGTCGTTGGTGCCGGCTTGTACGATCGCGCCGCCGCCACCAGAGCTGGCGATGTTGCCAAATTGGATGAACTAGCAACTCTCCATGGTGTAATTGACTGGCGCAACGGCTGTGGCGCCCACAAAGACAGCTCCTCCCACCGTGCCCCTGTTTGCTGCAAAGGTGCACCCTTTAGCAGCACCGGACACTGCTGCGTCCAGCATCCATACTCCTCCCTTAGGAGCTGGTGCACGGCCAACAAGGGCAGACGGCATGCAACAGCAGCGCGTAGCAGCAACGCCGCACTGATCATCATGTGTCGTGAGGAGCGGCCTTCAGCAACATGGGTGTGTTGCTACAGACCTTCCTGAAGTGCATGCGTGCACCTATCAGAATGGTGCGCGTTATCCAGCCTGAGGCCAGACGCACTCAATGTGTTTGAATACATAGTACCGTTAGTGCCGCAGCTGTACTGGCGCAATCTGCTGCCCAGCCGCCACGCGCTCAGCCTCATAACCAGAAGCATCTCTACAGCCGCACTGACTACCTCATTGGTGCACCAAACGTGGCGTACTTTGAGTGACTTGTTCAATAAGTATGTCTTAAAGTTTGTACAGATACTTATCCGCAAGCCCACTTGTGGCTTCACTCACCTTCATTTTCGGTGAACTCACAGTCCGTCGCATCCATTATGGTCTCTGGCATGGTGTAGGCCACGCCGCCAGAAAGCGAAGCTGCAGCACCATAGCGTTGCAGGGCATATGAGACCAGACGGTTTTGCACAATGTGCCATGTTAAACTTTGCCAACCTGTGACATCGTTAAGGTGGGGCAGCGGTTTTGTTGCACCACGATTCTCTTACTTGAAGGTATCATATACTTTTGAAGTACTTCGAGGTATGCCGTACTATGATTTGCGATGCTCTCGACCTCAATGGCCCCGACATCGCCGCGGCACAAGCCGCTTGAAGCGAAATCATTTCACAATTACACACACATATGTGGCCACGACATGCTTCTGAATCAGCTTGCTATATCATCTTCGAAGTGCCGGGTAGTTTCATAAATTGTTTGCTTTAAACATGTACAGTTACACAGCGTAGAACACACTCAATTTGGTGAATTTCCTTGCACTTGAGGACTGTCCGTGGGGAGCACCCAGTGCTCACAGCACAGTGAATCAGACGGTGGCCGGTGCTCAGTGCATTCCCACCACCACTGTGACAGTCACAGTGGGCCACGCAGAAACGCTTTGACGAGTAAGTTAAACCTGGCCAGGCCCGCAACGCTGCGGCAGTCAGAGACAACACCAAATGCTCACAACCCCGCTGCTTACTCGGCAACTAACACAGCATATGGGTAACCTGTGAGTGATTACGATAATGCCCATCCACACACCTGTGTTGCCAGTGAATGTGGACTGTAGGAGTATGAGATGGCCTGTCTGGACATAGATTGCTCCGCCCTGTTCAGCTGCGTGCAAACAGCAGAAATGTGTGATTGCCTAGCGTTAGAGTGCCAAATACTGCTAGTAGATCATTAATTTACATGATTTCGTGGCATGGGCCTTCAAGGTGGGAGTGCGCGGGCTGGTAGCATAATACCGGCGCACCACACCATGTACTACAGCAGTATAATAATGACACATGGCTGTGCAGTACTACTAGCAGTTACTGTACGGATCTGCCGTCGACCAGGCTAGCAGTACATGGTGTCAATGCCAATATCAACACTTAGTGTACTGGTGACTGCAGCCGCATATATGGCACTTGGGATGGTACAGCGTCACGTGGTTGAGAGGACCTGGTTTGCACTCGCCTGACAGTGTGCAACCTGGCCTATTAGCAGCTCCAACCCAGCTATAATATCTGTGCCATGTAGTTAATTTCATTTAAAGTGGTGACACCTGGAGTGTCCCAGTGTTTACCAACAACTATGGCAAAATCACCACTGTGTGACAGCGCCAGATGCTAAGCGTTATGGCAAACAAACTCAATGACATGCAATCTGCCACAGTGATTGCCGCATGCACGGCCTTACCAATCGGGTGTTGCTGCGCACACGAGGCTTGCCGCTACAGTACCTATGTGCTTGAAGTTCGTGCATCCCACGTGCAAGCTGCCAGTGAGCGGAACAAGGCTGAGGTGCCAGTCACGGTGGCCGGTCAACAACATCATAACCGAATTCAGACACAGGACCAAATTGAATGCCATGCACTTACTTGCCTGAATTGTAAGCAGCAGCTGCGCCTTGCATGATCAGCGTACCCCCGGCAGAATCCTGGTAGATCCCTCCTCCGTAATCACCTCCTGCCAACTCGCAGACAGCGAGGTGCGTGTTTGGTTACCGTGCCAGCAGCTTCCAGTGACAACACAATATCATTGTCATGCATGGCAACTGCAAACGCCGTTTGCAGCAGCTGCCTACATCCAATTTGTGGTGTTGATGTGCACTGATTCGAAAGCTAGCTGTCACACCGTCAACACTCAGTCTGCCCATTGGGCGAGACAGAATGAAACCGAAGGTAGCGCAGGTACATTACGGGTAACCCATAATGTACATGACATTGAATGCAATCATTACGTGCCATGGCCTCGCCAGTGCAGGTAGCATCAGCGTCTGCGGTTGTACTGTGGTCAGCACACCCGCATGAATTACGGTGGTTCCGAATAGTATTACGTCCCGATGCTCACCCAGCGGCACAAAGCACAACTGTTACAACACGCAGTGGGCCACACATACCACTGTTGTTAGTCATGGTGGACATCCCGAATATGAACAACGCCAGCCGCGTTGTGGGACAATGCGCCACCACCAGTCACGGCTGCCAGATGTCACACAGGAATGCGGAAACCAGCAGGAGAGCGTGTACGCGGGATGAGCAGGCGCAGGTGCTCAATGACATTCGATCACCTTCGGCCCACTGCAGCCACTAGACTAAGTGTAAACGGAATGTGAAGTGCAAATTGAATATGAACGTGAAGTGCGTCGAGCCTCAGGCTGGTTCAACAGCTCCAGACCGCGGAGTGTTCACGGGTTGCAGCGCAGCAGTGCACAAAATAGCACAACATTGTTACAGTACTACTACTCGGTATCATGCATGATCTGCTGTCACATTGGCAGGCTAGCAGTTAATGTAATATTAAATACTGCGTCAGCCTGCCAGTGTAGGGCATCCGGGTGTGTCCAACTGCATCATGATTCAAAGTGATACCTGGTATTCTGAATCAGTACGTCACTGAGGCAACGTACTCCAAGTCACTACAGTAACTAAGAAGTACGAAGTACTTGAGAGGTAGTAGGCTACGACCACGAGTACGTACACTGTCACGTAACTTAAACCCGCAACAGGCGCTACCTCGAGTCCACTTAAGGGAGCAGGCGTTGCCCTGAGCACATGCAACTTGCTGGTCGGAGCGCGACTTATTAATAACTGCAAAATCTGATACTGCTTTGGTAAACACCTGGTCCAGGAGAACCCACTTAGTGCTATGATACTGGTACTTCTGATTCTGAAGTACTACTAGTAGTACTACTTAGTCTAGTAGAACACAATTACAAACACTTCGAAGTACCTACATAGTATTGTGGATAGTTTCCTCATTCCTCGACAAACAACTTGAAATTGTGATTGCCGAACTTGGTCTACCGCACTGATTGCCGTACTACGTCACAATGATTGCCAGGTGCATCCAAGTTTTGCAAGGCAGATGTGCCAAACCGGCGCCAAGGATCACACCTGTCGCGCTAGGCTGCAACACTGTCCGCACCAAATGGCATGCCAACTGCTGATGGGGTGCAATGCACACATCCACCGTAAATCGAGTGCAGCATCACAATGGGCGCCCGCGGCTATGCTGGCAGCATACCATCACTAAGTACTAGTAGTACCTGCAACGGCACATTTGTCCCGAAGCTGCTCCTGCAAGATAACACTTCATTGACAAGTCTTGTGTGCTGCCGTTCGGCACATGGGGTGTTACCTGTATTGTTATACATTCTTGTATAAGAAATGTTGACGTTGCCAGTTGTCGAGGCATACACGGCACCACCATAAAGGCCGCCAGCTGCGAACACGTGAGTACAGCCACGCACAAGACTTAGTGCATCCAGCCATGATCAGCAGCCTACTTGTAGGGCCGTCAAGTTTTTGGAAGGCCGCTGGTGTATGGCATGCTTCGATTACCCTGAGCCTGAGGCACCGGCAGGCAACAACACCCTCTCAGTGCAGTCATGAGGACATGTGACTTGCTGCCTCAGGCAACCATGTACTACGTAGTAGTACATTACATTGCGTTGCTCTCCAGCCTGAGGCTGCGGCCCACATCCGATCCCTGCAGCCTACGCCTTCATTGATACGTGTGCCACACCCAAGGAAACGGAGCACCAGCACATTGCATTGCTACCAATCCTTTACAAGCTGCAAGAATGTGGGCCACGCCTGGCGCAAATTGAATGCCGTTGGGAACAGCGTCACTAGCTAAGCTTACCGTGGGCCCCTACTGTTACAGTGTCATAATGATCATGGACCATGACTGAAAACATAGTAACATGTTCAAGTTGGATCAGCATGCTTATGGTGCAGTTGCTGCAATGCGCTGCAGGAGAGGGCACCCACTGGTGAGTTCTGATCCTGTCAGTGACTTGCTGCCTGCCAGTGGCTGGTCAGTTGCACGTTGCACAGTATTGTTGCCAAATACCAGCAATTTGACATCATTACCAAAGAAGTGCGTATGGCACTTGACCAGGTGTACGCGCTTCTATGTGTACAGTTACTGTACTTCTGAAGCATGACTATCTAGTAGCGCATCCACTCCCCATGCCACAGCCTCAAAACGCGCATTTACTAATCTTTTAAGGCAGACCATGTGACATTTTGCGCAGCACGTTCCTAGCACTTCTAGACTCTAGGCACTATACCGGTTAATTAAGACCGTGTGTTGCTGATCGCCTTAAAAGTTTCCTTGCCGTGAGCAAGCCAGTATCGCAGCACACTTCAAGCCTTAGGGTAACTGGCGCAACACTAGAGCAGCAGCAGCCGCTGCAGCAGCTACTGTTAGTAGCTAATGACGTGCACAGCTTGCTGGCAGCAGCGGCCGCATCAGCCGCTGCACGGCGGCGGCAAGCAGCTGCAAAAGCTTACGCGTGCCGCACAATATTCAGTGCAGTCTTGCCATTCTATCACAAAAACTGCACGTAATCAATGTGCGGAATCAGGCCCATGGGATGCATCACAAATTTTGAAGGGACACACTGTTCCAGTGCCGAATCGCGCTAAGCCTACTAAACTGGGGGAATATTGTATGCCCAATGGGCCAGGCATCCCACTCCAAAGCATAGCACACCATGTCAAAGAGTTTGATGCCCTCTGCTGCCAGTGGTGGACCTCAATTGACTCGTTATGACAATGTCCACTGCAGCAAAGTTCAACCCAGGGTGTGAGGTGCATGCAGGTGGACGGGGTGGGCCAACTTCAACACGTTTTCAAATTTTCATTTCAAAGCTTCCTCACTGTACCCCCAGCAGCTGTGGTGCCTCCAAGTTAATAAATCGGCCTGGCACCTCTCCTGCAAAAAGGTAGAAATGATAATAATGAATGATTGTGGCACGAAAAGGTCCGAGTTTCTTTTAGGGCTGTGCTGGCTGTCAGTTGCATGGAAACCCACCTGAGTTGCTGCAGAAAATGGAGCCAGTAATGATGCAGTTCGCTTCTCCACTGCAGACCACCGCACCGCCCGACTCCCCAGCTGGACATGCGGCGGGAGCGGACAAGCACAGACCCCAATGTTGCACTTGACATGGCACGGTTTCATGTCATTGAGTTTGACCACCAAAACAGCGTAGACTCGAACAAGGCTATGACACCAGGGCAGAGCAAGGGGTCCAAAATGTCATCCAAGGCAGCAGGGTAGCTGCTGCGCTAGCAACTCAGACGCAAAACCGTTCAACCTCAGGTTGCTGAGCAGACATTGTCAAGCAATAGCCGACCGCTTGTCAACAAGTAATATTTACCTGTATTGCCAGTGAAGTTGGAAGCAACTATGTTGCACATCCCGAAGCACCTGATTGCGCCGCCATAATTGCTGCTTCCTGCAAAGCACATGCGCCAGTGAATACAGCGAACTGTTTAACATTGTGACCTGCAGCATGGCCAGCATTGCATCCTACCACTGGCAACTGTGCGCGCCGGGCTGTGAGTAGCTTCATGGACTTCCTGCAGGTGCTAATACTTGTCTAAGCTCTGAAGTAAATTGTTTCAAATTGGTTGCTGCTACTGCCTTGCAGCACGCACGGCTGGCTTTTGGTGGTACCGCACAAGTAAGATTAAATCTTCAAGTTATTGGTTGTTGTACTCTGAATCATCCCTAACCCTCAAGGACACTGACCCGGCGCGTGTAGGTATGGGGGCTGTCTGGTGCTTTTCACCAGGTGGACAAATCACCCCACAGGGCCTGGCGTCGGCCTGGCATTTTGCCCCAGCCGGCAGTATCTGGGCTTAGCAGCCTTTTAGGTTTCTTTCACTATAACAGCCGCGACTGGTAGTGTAAGAGCTGCGTTTATTAACTTAAAGGTGCATCACACCTATGACGTGTACAATGGCACACAGATTTGATCTGACAAGCAACGACTACAACTTGGAGGCCACACGAGGGTACTGCTGCCAAGACCCGGGTGTGCAAGCTGCCCGCCAGCATCGCCATGGCCGCTCAATAAAACGTCGCCAATGATTAGTAATTTATCATAATCATTTCAGATTCTGAAGTTACAATTAGGTGCAACAGGTCCTGTCTTGCAGGCTAGTACTTCACTTGAAGTAGTCAGTAAGCCTGCCATCTGGTGATGAACAACAGCTTCAAAACAATACAAGCTCAAATGAACAGGTATGCGCTTTGAAAATACAGTTTGCTTCGTCACAAAACCAGCAGGTAAAACAGGTTGAGAGACAAGCACACCACCATTTGGCACATTAGGGCCACCACCACCACTGTAGTGCCCTCAAGTTGTATTCAATACTTTTTCAAGGGCTTGAACGCTGCATGTTACATTGTAACAAGTTGGGTACAGTACAGTATTAATTTACTACTGTTATAATATATAGTATACTGTAACAGTGTATTTCAAGTTGGCAACTCTTGGACCGCCAGTCACTGTGACTCATCGGATAAGACACGACTTGGAGTTCATACTTTAAAGTATGACACACTAGTACCAATGGCATGCATGCCCTGGGGTAATTCGACTCTAATTCAGGGGGCAAGCCAGGGCAACAACTTGTTGAATTACACCGCGGTGTTTTTTTCTGGAAAATATCTGCCAACGAAAATGATGGAAAGGGTATACACTCGCGATTCAGTCGGATTAAATAGCGCTGTGAATTTCAACTGAAGTAGGTGGTATATAAGGTAAGCTCAGTTTGGGGCTACAAGTTCATCGTGAAAACTTCAACCACTGTGACAGATCTGGCAGTGTATATGACAGACGCCAAAAAGGTGACTGAGCCCAGGTACTCCCGTGGCTGGTGCAGAAAGCCAGGCCGAAGCCTGTGTGGTGATCTATCCACTTGCTCAGAACCATATATATATGTTCGATTTACTAATACTAGTAGTACAGGTCTCCATTGAGCGCAAGCCGCTGAGGCTACCGTGCCAACGGGCTGTTGAAGTTTGATTAAGTGCAGGCGATTTAGTGCGGGGTTACGGTGCCACGCAACGGGCCGCTTACCCCGCACTGAAACGCGAGTACACTATAATATTACACAATTACATACTTTAGAATGAGTATCTGAGTACATATGTATATGGTACTCTCAAGGTGTGAAGTACATATACCTCTGTCGCCACCAACCAGGAGGCACCCTGCACGCGCGCTTCTGCCAGGCGGGGGCTGTGAAGGGCCATGACACTGTGGTGCACCACAG
>JAULBY010044598.1:0-12824 GCA_032358315.1 Ophiocytium majus
GCCCTGTCGGCGGCGCACCAGATGGCACTGTCGGCACGTGTCATGGACTACATGGCGGCCCCTGGTGTGTGGGGGGAACATGGTGTACCGGGAGCTGGGTGGGGATGGGAGCAGGTCCCCTGGGACATGGGGCCGCAATTCATTAGAGTTGTGCTCTGGCAGCATGCCAGACTTCCCTTAGAGTACGCAGTACTGAGCATTGCTAGCTGTTTCGCTTCACCTGTCTGATCCCTTTTTCTGGCCATACACCGTGTGTAAAGGGCCTTCCGCGCCCTAAGCGGAGTTTAATCAGAGTACTTGGCGTGTCTGCCCGATATTGTACTTGGAATTGGTGCCGGCGTCCACCAAGTGATATTTGTACTTGAGTACTTGGTACATGTTCAAAATATTGTACTCGTATTTTATCCCGAAGATCTGTGTTCACAAAGGTCTCGGTGTTACCACACTGCGCTACTGCAGTGCCTGCACTTGCTGCCGACTGCATTTACTAGGGATTAAAAAGTGATCATGTGTGCGTGGCATATGAAGGCACCACCCCCAATTGGGCCTTCCCAACTACTGGATGGGATGCGCTGCACACACTTCAATGCCATGTGGCAGTGACGGTGAACTCATAGGGACGTCCCATAGATAAGTTCAGACGGCGCCCACAAGCGCCACACACCCTCTGCTTACACGTGAGAGACCCGGAGTGGCCTCGCATGCACGCCTGCTCACGACGCTTTCGCGGGCCTGCCAGAGGTCTGCCCTGCCGCACCTGAATGGTGCTTTCTTGCCACGGCAGTATCTGCGCTTAGCAGCCTTTCAGGTTTCTTTCCACACATGCAGGCAGCAGCACACAGCAGCAGCAGCACAGCGCGCCCACGCCACACCCGCGTCGCCACCACATCGGCCCAGCAGGCCACGCGTGTTCACTAATGTGATGGTTGCGCCTCTAACGACAGCGCGGCGTGTGCGCGCGCGCCGCGCGCAGCACACTGCCGCCACGTGCTACTGTACGCTGGGGAAACTGGCACGAGGCTCCTCTCCTCCCTACTGCCCCGCCTATTGGTCTACTTGCATGGAGTCGCCGCCGGTGGTGGCGGCAGCGCCGTTGCCAACAACGGTGTGGTCATCACAGTCTGCGGGGCGCACGTCGGGATCGCCGTTTTGCGCCGCTTTATCCGCCGCGCTGAGAGACACAGTGATGGCGGTTGTGCAACGGCGGGGCGACAAGCGGTGTCAGCGAAGGCAGTGATGGCGCAGCTGCTGGGTGGGGGTTGGCGTGGTAAGCAGTCGGTGGGGTGTGTGCGCCTGGAGTGCAGCGAGGTGCACTCTTCCATGCGTGGTGGTGTCGTGCGTGCCACATGTGCGTGAAGCCACAGCGGCGCCAGCGACTGCACTCACCACCACTCAAGACTCTTGCACCTAATTGGAGTGAGTAATTCAGCTCACGTTGAAAATGTGCCCGTACAGAGTTGGTACATCCCCAGTTATAACACAACTACATGGTACCAGTGACTTCTGCGAGCATCGGCGAGCTACAGTACCAGAGCAGCGACACTGCCACACAACGAGAGCGCAATGTGCCGCCGGGACCATGACTGATGACCTACAGGCACCTTAACGGTGACACCACCACAAAACCAAAATGGTGCAACGTGCGGGCATGCGAGCGATCAGTGACCTTGCTACCACGCACAAGAGAGCGACACTACACCGCAGCGTGTGAAACATGCTGGTGCGCACCACCTGCCGCACATGTGCATACACTGCCGGGCACCTGCCACCTGGCCATGAGCGTGCTGGCACGCATGGCATGGGCTGTTGCACGCCCCCAAGTGCAATTGCTTAAAACTACAGCACACATGGCAGGAGTGCCACACAAAAACCACAACAACGCGAGCGCCACCGAAGCAAAACAACGCCAGACATCAGCTCACCTAGGCGGCGGCGGCAGCGGCGCGCCCAGCGCCGGCGCCCCCGCCCGCGCCACCCTCCCCGCCCAGTTAGCACCTTGTTAGAGTGAGCAAGTCAGCTTTTTGTACTCCCAAGTACTTCCGAAGTATTTCGGCTAGAGCAACAGCCGTGAGAAAGCCGAGCGCCACCACCGAGGCAAAACAACGCCAGACAACAGCTCACCTAGGCGGCGGCGGCAGAGGCGCGCCCAGCGCCGGCGCCCCCCGCTGCGCCGCGCCCGCCGCCTCCTCCGCCGTTCACTTACCACCGTTTTTTCAAGTTAGCAGAATTCAGCTCTTGGTACTTCGAAGTATGTTGGCAAGAGCGCCACACAACAACCGCGACCACAAACCACACATCAGCTCACCTAGGCGGCGGCGGCAGCGGCGCGCCCAGCGCCGGTGCCCCCGCCCGCGCCGCCCAGCTAGCACCTTTCTAAGTTAGCAAGTCAGCTCTTTGTACTACTAGTAGTACTTCGAAGTGTGTAGGCAACAACGCCACCAGGGCAAAGCAACGCCAGACATCAGCTCACCTAGGCGGCGGCGGCAGCGGCGCGCCCAGCGCCGGCGCCCCCCCCTGCGCCGCGCCCGCCGCCTCCCCCGCCGCCCGCATGGACTCCACCAGCCGCGCGAGCGTGCGCTGCAGGTACGACGGGGAGTTGGCGTTGCGCACGCGCTCGCTCGCGGGCAGCACGGGCGCATAGTCGGGCCCGTAGTAGCGCCGGTACGCGAAACTTTCTGGAATTTTCTCGGGCAGGGGCGCGCCCACGAGCGCCGCCGTGTCCGCGGCCCACGTGCGAGGGACGTTGCGCAGGGTGTAGCCGCCGCCGCCGAGGACGAGCAGCGGGACGCCGAAGGAGCGCACAAAGGTGCCGCATTCTGCGTGGCCCTGGGGGTGGGCGCGTTGCAGCGGTTTTGTGTGTTAGAGAGAGGTCTGAAATTTCAAGTAAGTTGAGGTTGGTGTTGAAGTTGTACTTCAATTCAGTGTGTGGCCGCCGCCGCCGAGGACGAGCATCGGGGCACCGAAGGAGCGCACAAAGGTGCCGCACTCGGCGTGGCCCTGGGGGTGGGCGCGCGGGTGTGGTGTGTTAGATGTGAGAGTTAAAGTTTGTAAGTTAAAGTTGGTACATACTAGCCGCCGCCGCCGAGGACGAGCAGCGTCACGCCAAAGGAGCGCACAAAGGTGCCGCATTCGGCGTGGCCCTGGCGCGTGTGTTTGGGAGTGGGCGCATTGTAGCGGCGTGCGTAAGATGTGGGGGGCTGAAGTTTGAAGTAAGTTGAAGTTGTGTTTAAGCTATACTTCAATGAGGTGTGTGAAAGCCTCCGCCGAGGACCAACATTGCCACGCCGAACTAGCACAGTTTGGTGCCGATGGAAATGCTGGGTAAAATTGCAGCAATTTTCACACAAAGGACCAGGTACAACAGCTTAAGTTCATCAAGGTGGCGACGACCAGACGTCGGCTTTGCGGCAGGACTTCCGTGCACCTTGTGGAAGGGGCAGCAAGAACTGGGGCAGCAAAAACTGCACTTCCTCCAGCACCATGTGTGCATGGCTGACACCTGAATATCACTCTCGCCAAACTACACAGCACCGCCTGGGGCGAGCGGCCCGGCAGGCCGCGCTTCACGAACCCGCTGCCTCCAGATATCTGTCTGATTGCGTGGAAAGGGCAGCAAGAGCCCTGAGGGCTTTCTCCGAGACCACCTATCCGGCAGTCATGCCAACGGTACTTGACAGTAATGCTTTTGCAGCATTACAGTTTACCTTAGCGCATGCCGCTGTGGCTGTGTGCTGGTCTCTCACTGCATGTGCACAAGCCGCCACATCTGCGCACCATCTTGTGCATGCTCCTAATAAATGGTGCACGTCCTGAACATCCCCTCCCCCCCAACATCCAGCTAAGAGTCATGTACAGTACACCCCATCACCTACGCTTGCCACACACTTCAAAAGCAGAAGTACTTAAATGCTTAACGGTATGGACTGCTAAGGAGCACATGTCCCTACTAACAAGCATATTACCCACACATTCATGCTGATGTAGCTAACACCCCCTCGTACTCACATTCAGTTCAGAATGATGTACACCCATCATGTACGCTTTGTTTATATTTCGATGTTTGAATCCATGAGCATAATTCCATCGCCTTCGTGCTGACGTTTAAGCGGCTGGCGCGGGTCGTATACACCCCATCAGGGACACTTGCTAAAGTATTGGTTTCATGTTTGACTGCGCTTATTTTCAATAAGTATGTACTTCACATATACCAAGACAGTATGATTGTTTGAAGTAATTCTTATACACTTCCACCACTTGTATTCCCCTCATCTTCATGCTAACGTTCAAGTGACCGGCGTGGGCCATATACACCCCCCATCAGTACACTTGCTACATGTTCAATTTTCAACAGCACCTCGTAGTACTACAGTAGTACTACAGTGCACTCGCAAATCAGTGCGCTCCGATTAAGTGCGGTATGCGTTTCAGTGCAGGGTCCAGAGACCTGTCACAGACAACATGAATCTGTACAAACAGTACACAAAACCTCATTTGATATAGCGCGCGGGTTTTGCTTTAGCGCGGGGTGCTAGGGGGTAGACACTATAAATTAATACTACTAAGCGTATTTTCCTCACCTTCATGCTGATGTTGAAGCGGCCGGCACGCCCCAGGCGGTCGCCCGCGACAGAATCTGCCCCCATCTGCAGCACCACCGCGCCCGGCTTGTAGTGCGTCATCGCCGCCGTGACCGCCGGCTGGAACACGCTGTGGTAGCTCGCGTCGTCCATGCCCGCCTGCACGCGGAAACAAGTTGAAGTCAATAGTTGAAGTTGTGAACACACATGAGGGTTGAAGTAGCAGACCAAGTGTTGAAGTGAAGGGTTGAAGTCGACCACCAGCCGCTGCTGCTGGGTGCGCTCAGCCCAGGGGCGTCAGCAGCACATCAAGTCGAAGTTGCCCACCGCCGTGGACATCGGTGGCGGCAGCAGCCGCGGGATGTGCAGCGGGTGTAGCAGCTGCCGCAGGTGCTCAGCAGCAGCTGCAGCAGCTGAGCAGGTGCTCAGCAACAGCAGTGGCAGCAGCTGATGCAGGTGCTCAGCAGCAGCAGCAGCAGCAGCAGCTGACGCAGGTGTTCAGCAAAAGCAGCTAGTGCTCACGCAGCTAGCGCTGCCACCGCTGCAGCTGCGAGCACTCGCTCGCCAAGGCAGACGCACACACAACCGTGTGGGGCGCACCATGGTCCCAGGCGTGCGTGCTCAGCAGCACACGTCAGCAGCAGCGGCGGCAGGCATGTTATGACAGCTCTGCCGAGTGCAAGTGCAAAACACAGCGCACGTGGTCAGCCACCCAGCTGCAATCGGCCAAGCCATCCAGCTATGAACAACCAGACCTCCCCTCCCCGGCGCCAGTACATGGCGACGTGCAGTACTGTAGGTGACGTGTGCATGCCCTTTCTGGGAAGTTGAGCGTGCAGTGCTTGCCTCGTTGCCTGTACATGGCTGTGCATGCAGTAAAAATCAATAAATAAAATTATAGTACTGTAGCTTGTGTGTCCACGCACTTTGAGTGGGAAGTTGAGCGCGCAGTGCTTGCCGGCGCCCTCTCCCGTGTCCTGCATGGAGCCGCCCGTCCCCGGGAAGAAACCCTCGGCAAAGTGGTGGAAGCTCAGCGTCATGACCCTGTTGGTGCAGTAGAAGGCCTCCTCCACGCCGTCGCCATGGCTGCGCGCGCATGGAAAGCATTTCAGCCAAACATATGGTAAGAAAACTGACCTAGGAGCGATAAACTCTAGGTCTCCCCGCCGGTACGGGCCACCGCCCTGGGGTGGACCCGTGCAACGGGGTGCACAAAGCAAAGATAGCGCCTACGAAAGCAGCAAAACTATATACTTCAGTACATGTGATATCAGTAGGGTTGCCACAGTCAATGTTGCTGGTCAACGGTGATTCCATCGCACCCGCTGCAGATGCCCCCAGCAGCCTACCATGCCTTGAGGTTACGGCCCTACTCTGCCGAGCGCAAAACTTTATTGAAGTTGTTGTGACTAAGTTAAAGGTCAAATTCTGTCACAAGCTACGCAGTACTGTGATTCTGGGAAAATGCCCATTTCGGGTTACGCAGCAATTCTGAAAAACAATGACCATGTCGGCAACCCTGACATTGTACTGTACCAGTTTAGTGTGCACAAGTGCGCAAATGTGCAGTGGGCTCGGGGACTGGCGCAATGCCCAGCCTTTCGGTGGATGATGCAAGGTTGGGGTGAATACGCACGATACCCAGCAACTCAGAAACCTCTGTGCCTGTGTAGCACCACACATGGTGACCAGCATTCACACACTCCGCAATCCCGTAAAAACAATGTGCACTCGCTATACCAGCCCTTGAAGCCTTGATCAAAACCTACGCATCGAGCAGCACTGCAAGTGCAGCACAGCTGTCTATTCCGCCTCTGCCAGGGCGCGCTCAGCTTCGAAAGCCGTGCTGACCAACAGCAGCTTTGCAAGCTTTCCGAACCGCAGCGCCAGCCTCGCACCACATGCCCCAGCAGGTGGCAACCGCCATTACCAAGTACACCATGCTGTCCTGGTCCAAAGCAGTCGCCCAGGGTGGAAAAAAGTGTACTAAAGCAGTTGGTTGTGTGCGTGTCAAAGTAACGTAAGCTCCCAGATAGGTTTGCGTGTCAGCTATAGCCAATGGTAGAGTTTGTTGTTAAATGTGAGGGTTTGTTGCCCAGATTAGTTTGTGTGGCAGCTACAAAGTAAGGTTAACGACCCAGATTGGTTTGTGAGTCGGCTACGGTAAATGCTAAGGTTTGCGGTCAGATGGTTGCTTGAGTGGTGGCGGGTGTCCCTCTAAAACTTTCCGCCCTTGCAACTAATTCACAAGTACTTCGGAACGAGGCGGCAGTATCACCAGTGTGGAGCCGGCACAGCTCGCAGTGTGCGAAGCACTGCACCGCACCACATACACGCGCCGGTACCAGGTACTGCCGCAGCACGGTAGCTACCGATACCACCTACGCAGTTAGAAATATTGATCTGAGCTTGTGTTGCGTACAATGCTGCCCAAGGTACTGTTGAGAGCACAATAGATGCCGGCATGCAGCAGTCAACCCGGCCATGCAGCCCTGTATAGACATACTCACAGCTGGGCGCCGTCAGCCAAAAGAAATACCGCAACCCAAGTATGCTTGAGTGGCCGTGGAGCATACCTCACGTAGAAGTTCAAGTACTTGAAGTATACACATGCCTTCCAGTGGTGTGGGCCACCGCGCCACCCACAGCACAGCAACGACAGCACTTGGCTCGCCCAGCGCTTCACACACACGCACGCGGGGGGGGGGGGGGGGGGGGGGGGGGCTGCTGTGCAATGTACGCGCGCGTGCTACCCAGCGGGTGGTGGCAAAGGGGTCAAGGGACTGGGGTATGGGTAGGGCTAGGGTTACTTGAAGTTGGTGACTCTTTTTTTTCCATTTGTTGTCAGCTCCAGCTCAAGCTGGATACTCAACGGTACCGTACACTTGAAGTACATGTACTACTAGTAGCACTCGTGTACACTGGCACGCATGGCACGTGCTCTTGCACGTCCACAAACTGCAAACAGACACAACCACTCCTTATACCCACTGCCACTCACTGGACGTCAATGTCAATGTAGAGCACGCGCGCGTGCGTCTTCAGCAGCTCCAGTATCGCCAGCGCGCAGTCGTTCACGTAACAGAAGCCCGTGGCCGCCGTCTTCTTGGCGTGGTGCATGCCGCCGCTCCAGTTGATCGCAATGTCCGCGCGCCCAGCGTTCAGCAGCGCCGCGCCGCTCAGGCTCGCGCCCGCGCACCCGCTCGCAAAGTTGTACACGCCAGGGAATATGGGCTGCGGTGCGGTGGGGGGGAGAGGGAGGGGTTCAGCAGCAGCTACTTCCAGTGGTTTGTGCTCAGCAGCAGTGCGTTTTGTGCTCAGAAACAGCTTTGATGCTCAGCAGCGCTGCTCGGGCTCGCGCCCGCGCACCCGCTCGCAAAGTTTTACACCCCCGGGAATATGGGCTGCGGTGCTCAGCAGTTGTCACGTGCGGGGGCAAGGGGGGGGGGGGGAGAGTGGGAGGTTCAGCAGCAGCTACAGTGGTTTGTGCTCAGCAGCAGTGGGTTTTGTGCTCAGCAGCAGCTGTGGTGCTCAGCGGCAGCACCCGCACGGGAAGCTATGCACCAGCGTAATCGCAAGCGGGGTGTGTGTGTGCGCATGCGTGCACTGCAGCGCAGTGCTTGTGCTCAGCAGCAGCGCTTTGCCCCTGGCAGCGGCACTGTTGCCTCTTTGTGCTGAGCAGTGCTGGGCAGCAGGACACCAGAGGGCACGCAAGCCGCTGAGCACAACTGCACGCCACGCCTGTGTGCGCCCAGCCGCCGGCAGCAGTGCTCCACGCTCCTCTGAGGTTAGCAATGTCCGTACCCTTGGTGCCACGTCAGAACGGAGAGAGAGAGAGAGCAACTGCTGAGCAGGCTTGGTTTGTGAGCGTGCCCCATGCCAGCCAGCGCAGGCATCTGCGCAACCCCTGCCTCAACCCAGCCGTGCCCGCGTGCTTGCCACGCCCACCGCCACGAGCTGCACAGTCCCTGCGCCGCTGAGCAACTTCAGCGCTGTCTCATGTTAGCATTGGGGGGGGGGGGAGGCACTTGCTGCTGAGCAAGACGCGGCCGATAGAGCGCGCCGCATGCCACTGAGCACACAAAACGCGCTGTCCTGCTCATCGCACAGCCCGAACGCCACGAGCTGCGCGAGCTCGCGGTGGTGGGCAACTTTAAGTACTCTGATGTTAGCACGGGGGCAAGGGGGGGGGGGGGAGGGGGAGGGCTGAGCAAACCCGCATGCCGCTCAGAGCACAAAGCATGTGCTTGCCTGCTCGTCGCACAGGCCGAACGCCACGAGCTGCGCGAGCTCCGCGGCGGTGAGCTTGCTGACGCGCTGCGGGGTCATGCTCGCCAGAAAGTCCAGGTACTTGGTCGTGTGGAAGGCGCCCATCTGCTCGGCGGTCGCCGGCGGCGCGCGGTAGACGTCCATGCGCTCGAACAACCCGTAGCTCAGAACGAGGTTGTGCGTCATGCGCACGCGGTGCGGCTTGAAGACTGTGTTGGAGCCGTACGAGTAGCCACCCACCTCCGCTGAGCACACCCGCCGCGGTGATTTTTGGGGGGTTTTGGTGCGCAGTTTTTGCCAGTACGGGGGCGGCGGCGGCGGCAGCAGTGGTGGGGGGTTGCAGGGGTGGCAGGGGTGGTGGCGGCGGCGGTGGGGAGAGGCAGGGGTTCAGTACATGTGCGTTGGAAGGGAGGCACCTGAGGCGCCGGTTGGATTGCTGGTGGGGGGTGATCATGTCATGCATTTTAGCAAGAGTGTTTTGGGTGGCGAGCTGGGGGGTGTGCTGTGTGGGAAGCGGTGGTGGCATGGCAAGTGCGCATGGCACTTGGCAACGGATAAATGTACACTGCCCCGAGCAGGATTGGTGGTCGGAGCGGCGGCAGCAGGCAGCAGCAGAGCGAACCAGGACACATCATGCTGTTCAGAAATCGCTGCCCTGACAAAGTTGGTGGGCTCACCATCGTAGAAGTACGCCACCCTCCGTTTGGTGAAGTCGGGAGCCGTTTCTGCTGCCATGGTGCGTGCCTGGTGTGCTGTTGGGTGCGATTGGCGTTGGAGCGCTTTCAGTACCGGAGAGTTGCAGTTTGAGGTTCGCGCTCTTTTGGCGCGAACGACAACACAACTTATCAGGCTTCCAACGCAGTCATTGCGTGCTCATGACGGTGCAACGGCCTCCGTCGCCCTTCCCGGCACCAGCAAAACCAGCACTACCTAGCCCAAGGGTTCTCACTCAAGTGCAGCAGGGCTTTGCGGTAGTACAGTGGCCACACCAAACGAACATCTTCTGCTGAGCAACTGAAAAAAGGCAGTTTGCTCAGCAGCAGCTTTCAAAACACGATCCTGCAGGATCCAACATGTAATGCAGGTGTCAGCCAGCGGCTGCAGCCCAGAGAGCAGCAGCAGGCGCACCAAGCGGCGGCAGGCGGCAGCGACAGCAGGGTGCGGCTCCCTGCTGTGGCGGCAGGCTGGGGAAGGGGGGAGAGAGAGCAGCAGGAGAGCACAGCGCAGCCCGCATCTGGCAGGTTTTGCAAATGACGCCAATGAGACTTGCCCTGCTGCTGTCCCTGCTGCTGGCATGCCTGGGGCCCTCCTGGGGCTTCATGGCCCGTGCCCCCGCCACCACCACCGCCGCCAGTCCCACTGCCACCTCCTCTACCAGGAGCTCGGCCAGCGGCAGCAGCGGGGCTCCCACCATGGTGTGGTCACCCCTGGCCAAGAGGTGGAGGCGGGCAGCCAAGTCCTACTTTTTGTCTGGAGGCGCACCTCAGCAGGAGCAGCAGAGGCCCACGGCGGCGCCGCAGGAGCCGGTGAGCCGAGGCAGCGGCAGTGCTGCTGCTTTTCAGCGCAGGACACTGCCCTTAAACCGCTTTGCAAGGCCTGGGCCGGTGTGCAGGCTTGCATGATTTTGCGGGGATGCCAAGTGGCAGCATGCACGGCCACACCCGCGCGCATCATGCGCCTGCTATGCACTGGTAGTGCTGCGGGAGCGGCAGGAGCGCCCGCTGCTGCTGTCACACTGCAACAGCTTTGCCTAACAGAGGGCAACAGCGCATTGCACCCGCTGCGGAACATGCAGCAGCGGCATGCAAGCAGCAGTTCTGAGTGTGACTGGCAGTCGGAAGTTCCAATTCGGCGTTACCACCCTGGCTCAGCAGCAGCAGCAGCGGCATGGTACCCAGCAGACCACCTCAGCACCACAGCACCACAGCACCACCTCCCCTCCCACAACAACCCCAAGTACCCCCCCCCCCCCATGCTGCCGCCCACACACACCGCTTGCCTCCGGCACCGCACCGCCCCCCCACCTCCCCACACCGCAACCCTCACACACATGTTCCCACTGACTCATGCCCAGGCACGTGGCATGGCCGCGCTGGGGCGAAAGCTGGGGGGGCAGCTGGGGGGCGTTTTTCTGGTGGCGGCGGTGTCGCTGCTCTCGCATGCGCTGCCGGCGGCGGCGGCGGCGGGCGGCGCTGCGGCGGGCGTGGGCGCTCCCATCGGCACCGCCATTGCGGACGGCACGCTGGAGGCGACCACGAACGGCTTCCTGCAGGTGCGCGCGCGCGGGAGTTGAGGTTGGTGAAGTTGAGGTTGGAGAGTTGAGGTTGCAGATGGTGGGTGCGGCACTCCAGGTGTGCATTGGCACGGACGGCACCCCGGAGGCGCCCACAAACGGTTTAGTGCAGGTGCTTAGTGGTGGAAAACGATGTTAAAACTTGCCTATGGGGGTTGCGGACACCCACTTCTGACAACCGTCGCTTTGTATTTTTGATCTGGTTAAGAAGTGTCAGGTTTTGGTTTGCAGCTTTAAAGGAGTGAACTGGGTGTTCGCAATCCCACCTTGTCAGAACTGGTTGGGCGGGGTGGGGGGGTGAGTTGAGGTTGGGAAGTTGAAGTTGGCAAGTTGAGGTTGCAGATGACGCCCCATGAGCCTGTGCATATGCTGGGGCCATGCGCAGCAGCAGAACGGGCCACTTCAACTTCTTGTGCTGGGTTTGAAAAGGCGGTTTCAATACACGTCTTCATGCTGCGGTGGTTCTTCAAGTGCGGTGTGAGCCTGCAGTTGTTGAGCTAGTTGGGCAGCGGTGGTGCAGTTGGTCGGGGGTGCGCCAGGTGTGTGTCTCTTCGTAGCTCCAGCGGCCGCCTGCCGTGATATCTGGCAGGCGGCGGGCACACACTTTAGCTAAGCAGTTTGGTGAACTGCATGAGCTCAGCCCGGCATTCTGGTGCCACAGCTCCTGCTGGCTTCGCACGCTGCTACAGCACCACGCTGCTGTACCACAATTTTGCGCAAGCCTGGGTGCAACGCCAGGGACTAGCGACCATGCACACGTGCACCTGTAGCGATGCTCAGCACATGCCTTTTTTCTCACTCGCCGAGGGGGTGTAGCACTGTGGCCTGCAGTGTCTCATGCGCACTGCAACGGCTTGCGGGCATCCCAAAGGAAAAACGCACGCTGCGTTTGACAAAAATACTCTGATCAGAAGTATAAATGTGCTTTGCCCAAGCAACAGACCTCGCCCATTGCTGCAACAAAGGAATTGCTGAAGTTCTGCAGGCACAGATGCAAGGCGTCTGTAGCGATTTTGCTTGGTTTGGTGCCCAGTTGGGAAGTTGTTGTGGTGCGGACCTCGATGCCCCCCTTGGGCACTGATGCTGATTTACACCCAGGTGCTAAAAAACAATCACCTCAGAAGTAGTTATCACGTACACAGTTGGTGCTACACCTTGAAGGCAGCATAACACTCCCCGCTCTACTCGCACTGCGATTATGGGCCCCTCCCTCCCTCTTTGCAACGTGGACAATCTGTGGGGTACTCTTCAGCTGCCTATACCCGTCGAGCAGATAAACACAGTTGAAGTTTGTGAAGTTTGGGAGCGCCGCGTGCGTGCGCTGCGCACCTGACCCAGCCTACCCACTCTTGAAGCGAAAACTGGTTCTTGTGCCCGAGACTAGAGTAAATTGACATGACCTACGTACTACAATACCTCTGAAGTATATTGATGTGACTTACATGTACCCAAGCTGCTGCCTCATCAGTGCCGCGCTACCACCGTCCCCCTCCTGCAGGCCTTCGTGCTGGTGTTAGTGTCCAAGAGCACATGCGCACCCAAGCTATTGCCTCAACAGCAAAGCCTCCTGCCCCCCCCCCGCCCCGCAGGCCTGCTCGCTAGCATTTGTACCGAGACCAGGTGCCCTGCATGTGCACTCAAGCTGTTAGCTCAACAGCAATTCCCCTCCCCCCTCCCCCCTCCCC
>JAULBY010044609.1:0-12821 GCA_032358315.1 Ophiocytium majus
ATGTTGTGGTTAGAAAGGACCACTGGCGGCGGCGGTGGCGACAGCGGCGGTGGCGGCGGCGGCGGTGGCGACAGCGGCGGTGGTGGCGGCGGCGGCGGTGGGGGTACTCACTGTGGCTGGCACCGTGCGCACTCAGCTACTGGTGCCGGCACTGCTGCTAGTGCTGCCGCGTTGGCCGTGCTGCACGTGGCCGCGGCTGCGGCTGCTGCTGCTGCTGCCTCGTAGTGGGCACTGGCGCTGCAACTGCATACTTCAGCTCATGCTGCTGAGTACGCAGTCGCATGCAGCCACAGCATGCGCTGCTGCCGCCACCGCTCCCCCCCCACTGCTGGGCCTTACTGCCGCCGCGCCACACACTGTGGGTGGTGTTGTCAGCAGCCGGTGCTGCTGAGCTCAAGGGGCGTGGGCGCATACGACCGCTGCTACGGCTACTGCTGAGCAGTATGCCAGGCCACACACTCCATGTGCTCAGCAGCAATGGAGCATTGGCGGTAGGTGGCACCTATGCCCGTGGCTGCAGCAGCAGCAGCAGCGGCGGAGTGGCACAGCTGCATGTACCGAAAGGCTGCGAGTTGGTGAAGTGGCCCCGTGTTGCTAGCGCGCATACTGGCATCCGCGCCCGGTAGCCTTAGACCCCCCTCTATCCCTCCTGACACAGCCAATTTTTGGGCTCCTACCTTGGTGCGGCCGCTTTTTATGGGGCCATGGCAGTAAGTATGGACGGACGTTATCATTTCCGCTCTTGTTGTAATACACAGCGTTCTGTTGTCGGTGTCCCCATGTCTTGTCTCAGTTGCACCTGTGAGCTTGTTGCTGTGGTAGGCAAAATGCCCTGAGTTGTGTCTTGCGTGTTGAGGTGGATGTGCGTGCACCCATGTAAGGGGCGTCAGTTTGCTGCTGACATCAGTTACTGCTGTACTAATGTCTGCTGTAAGGGACCCTGTGACTGACGTCGGTTACTGCTGTGACTGGCGTCAGTTACTGCTGTACCTGACACCAGTTGCTGTGAATGACAATCACCTACTGCTGTTTACTTACTGCTGTTCCTGCTGCAACTGACGTCAGTTGCGGCACTGATGTAACTGTTGTCGGTTCCTGCTGGAGCTGGCATACTTCGTGTCACTAGACGAAACTGCTGTAACTGACGCAACTGGCATGGGCGCTCACACGCTGCTGCACACATCTGTGCAAGGGTGGCACACTGCACCACACGGTGCTCAGCAGCGTCGAACAGAGCAGTTGATTTTTCACAAACATGATGTGGAACACAAGCGGTCTCATTGAAAGGGACGCGCAGCCTAGTCTCTGCTTGCCAACAGACGCCCATCAGAGGGTGTGTGTAGCCGGGCCCTGTTCTCTGTCTGTACATGAACTCCACTGCACATGCGCATTGCCTGCAGCGCACCACACAATGCTCAGCAGCACAGCGGAGGTTGCGGCAGCGGCACCAGCACGCACGCGCCTACGCTGTGCACGCTCTGCATCTCAGCAGCCGCAGTGCCACGGTGGCGGCACAACAACAGCTGGCACACAAGGCGGCAGCAGTACCGCACCACTGCTGCTCAGCAGTGCATGCAGCCGCGACATTGTGTGCTCAGCATAACGCGGCTTGCCACACGACAACTGCTGATCAAAATTCGCGCGTCACCCCCCAGTGACGGCTGTCCAACAGCAGCTGCGCCGGGCGACATGCCAGCAAACCACCAACATTGTCCCATGCCAACCATTCACAGCAGCAGCAGCAGGGGCTGCTGCTGCTGTTAAAGTTGGTGGTAAGAAGTTGAGGTTGGATTGCTGCTGCCGCGCCCCCTCCCCCCACAGCGTCTCCACGTGCCGCGAGCACATCCACTCTTGAAGTACAACTGTTGAAGTTGTCAGTAATTGAAGTTGATTCGAGTTGAAGTTGGTGGAGTTGAAGTTGTGGACATCACTTCAGAGCTCAGGCAGCGTTATGTCGCAGGCATTGCGTGGGGAGCACTCTGGAGAAAATGGCGGTTTCAGTGCGATGGCGCAGCAGAGGCGAAGGGGGGCGGGTGCTTCTGAGCGGCACCGGCCATGGCCTCAGCCTCCCTGCGGCCCTCTTCGCCCATGCGCGCGCCGGACGCCACCGCCTCCTGCTCAGCACAACACAGACCAAGAGAAGAAGAAAACACGGAACTTTGAAACTTTCACATAGTGCGGCAGTCCCAGCTCAGCGATGGGCTGTTCACAGTCGCGAGCTGCGTGGTGCGCTGGCGCCAAAAGCTTTCCGTCAGCCTGCAGCGCACCGTTTCGGAAGTGGTGATAGCAGAATGGCGCTCCGTCCTCCTGGCGGCAGGTCAGCCTGCCCCCGACCTGGATGCTTACCGACACATGCCGCTGCTGTGCCCGCCGGCAGCCGCAGGGCAGGCAGCGGAGCCCCCCCCCCCATAGATCTAGTATAGCTGGTGCACACATGCCCTCATGTCTCTATGACTAACATACAAATTTCACATGCCCTCTATGACTGATATACAAACTTCAACTTTATATGGTGCATGCAAAGTGCTGTTAAATGCCTCCCTGCGGCCGCCTTCGCCCATGCGTGCGCCGGACGCCACTGCCTCCTGCTCAGCGCAACACGGAACAAAAGCAACTCAACTTTAGATGGTGCATTTTAATTTGAAACCACAAGAAATAAGTTGGAACACATGCCCTCACACTTTATGACTAATATACAAACTTCAACTCTAGAAGGTGCATTGAACCGTTGAACCTAAACTGAACACGATGCCTGCAAAACCAAACGAAACAAAAAAATACTACTAAGTACTACGTAGTACATGACTTCAACCTGACATGGTGCATGAAACCGTCCCCATGTCAGAAGTAAAATTAATCTTTAAGCAGGTAGCCGAACCGATGCAAGGGTTCCCTTTTTTCAGTACATTGCGATGCAAAGGCATGGTCAGTATTTTGGTTTGCCGACTTTTGAAAAAGCGCTGGCAGTCCCCGTCAGCTGGCTTGTGTGGCGGTGGTTTTATTTCCTTGCATTTGTGGGCGTGCAACACGCATGCCAGCAGCCACAAAGCAATGGCACATGCCAGACAGCATATACATGCGCAAACTCGCAACTCTACGCAATCACGAGAAAGAACTGCTACCAGCAGCTAGGCCTGAGCCGCCGGCGGGCTAGGGCTCGACCTGACACCTCTGGTGACCTCTTTTGCAAACATGAATCGGAACAACAGGCGCATGTGGCTATCAAACTTAGGGGCCTTGGTGTCCACTGGTAGCGCTGTGGCACAGTGTGGTACAGCGTGTGCATCAATCAATGAAATGGAAGTTAAAGTTTTAGTTCAAGTTACTACACATCCTTGCTGGGCGGAGAGAGACGCGGTGGTGGCGGCCGCCGTGGTGCAGGCTGAGTGGTCCGCGAAAAAACAAAAAAAAAACACACAAAAAAACGGTAGCTGCGCATGTACAGGTGTGTGCATCAATCATCGGTGGCCGCTGCTTCCTTGGTGCAAATAGCAGCGGCACGTAGCGGCACAAGTTGAACTTGAAGTTGAAGGTGTATATTGGTCATGTAGATGTTGAAGTTGCAGTCTGCGTAGCATTGCGCCCCTCAGAGAGTCAACGCGACGCTCAGTTGCTGAGGCTGGTGCCATACGCGTATTGCCAGTGATGGGTCACAGCGTATAACTTTCGCATTATACGCCGTACTTCGAAGTATAACGTATGTAAATACTTCACATAACGTACACAGATGAACGTAGTTATACGGCAAATACTCCGTGTATCGCGTTACTGGGCATAGATACGCCGTACTTGGCAGAACGTACCATATACTTCGTATATGAAAACTCAATCTAGGAGCGATAAACTCTAGGTCTCCTCACCGGTAGTGGCCGTCACCCTGGGCGGACGCGTGCAAAGGGGTGAACAAAGCAAAGATAGCGCCTAAGAAGAAGCAGCAAATCTTGCACCTACCGAAGCGCGGATTCCATCATAGAGTGTTTATACCTCGGTAGATTTAAAATACACACACCATATAAATTATATGCCGTGGCGCCATCACTATGTATTACCATGACAGCTGCTTGCTTGCGCCACAGGGAGCCCTCACGCGCTAACCGAAGCGATGCTGTACTTGATCATCGTTGGAACAAGCGCGTGCGCAAGCCTGCCAGGCTGGCCGCTTCACACATGTGCCGCTCCCCGCACATGTGTTGTGAAAGAAACCAAAAAGGTGACTGAGCCCAGGTACTCCCGTGGCTGGGGCAGAAAGCCAGGCCGAAGCCTGTGTGGTGATCTATCCACTTGGTCAGAACCAAGTGGCCCACACCCTACACGCGCCGTGTGCTGAGCGGGATGCCGCTGGGCCAGAGCCAGGTGCGGGCACTCCTCGCCCCCCCACAACCCCAGCAATGTCAGAAGGAGAACAAGCGCTGAGCAGTCCTGGATGCGCTTGTACTCATGCCTGCTTAGCCTATTGCATACGACGTAGTACATAGGTACTTCAAGCACCTATATACGGTATATATATGTGCTTGAAGTGTATGTACCACATAGTACATACCTCATGTGCTGAAGTGTACTTCCGAAGTACTACAGTAGTATATACTGTATGTACTTCGCAGTAGACTTCGAAGTATATGACGGGCGCTGGTGCTGCCGTGCAACAACCGCCGGGCAGTGCGGCGGCACCAGCGGGCACCATATACTTCGAAATACACTTCGAAGTATACATTACTCATGCATGATGTCATGAACTCATGAATGAACATGAACTCATGAGTGAACATGAACTCATGAATGAACATGAACTCGTGAATGAACATGCAGCGTCAAACCTGGCAGGCTCTGTACTTGCACTTCTGAAAACGATGAAGTTCGGCAGTGCTTTGGTTGTCTCACGTGGGGGTCCAGTGGGGCAACCATGCAGTTGTGAAAGAAACCTAAAAAAGTTGCTAAGCCCAGATATTGCCGGTTGCTAAGCCCAGATATTGCCGTGGCTGGAGCAAAAATGCGAGGCCGAAGCCTGTGGGGTGATTTGTCCGCTGCTGTGTTGATAACAGATACGGCACATTCGGATCAGCAGCGCCATATTTCCATACACACGTATTTGGATACCGTACGTACATGCATAAATAAGGGCATGCAGTGGATGCAGATGTGCCAACCTTCTCTCCATGGACCCCCTGTGCCATTTTGTGCCACTTCATGGGCGGTTCAAGTAGAAGTTGAAGTTATGGAAGAAATTTCAAAAGGTCGCTAAGCCGTGGCTGGCGCAAATTGCCAGGCTGAACCCCGTTGGAAATTCATCCAACTAGTGAATACTAGATAGCCCGCACCGTACACGTGCCGGTCAGTCTTCAACAGGTTCTGTACCATTTTATGCTACTAAAGGGGTGCCATAGGCCACCGAGCTCGCCCCAGGGCACATTTTTGCCACAGTGCCAGTACTACAACTTGTACTTCAACTTGTAGTTGAACTGCCAAGGCTCCCAGAACTTGCCTTGTAATGGATTGAGGTACACCTACGTACCACATACTTCCTGTACTACTAAACACCATTTGGGAAGCGGAAAGCCCTGGTCACATGGTGTGTGCGACAGGAAAGGCGCAATCAAGCATGCTGCCTCCCCCTGTTGCTGGCCGCCAAGGATCGCAATGGTCAGCACTACGCACTCCAGTTTCGAAAGCCGAGCATGATGCTAAAGCAGTACTAGCGGACTAAAGTCCCATATCCTATGCTTGTGAAGTGGTTCCCTGGGACATGGGGTGGTCATCCATTAGAGTACCGCCCTGGCAACATGCCAGACTTTCTTCCGAGTACGAGATGCTGCTCACTGTCATCTTGGCCGCTAGCAACAGCATGCTTGATCATGCTATTTCCGGTCACACGCACTCCATGTGCAGAATGCTTTCCGCGCCCAAAGACGAGAGTTTGGTACAAGTGAATGAAACCTAAAAGGCTGCTAAGCCCAGATACTGCCGTGGCTGGGGCAAAATGCCAGGCCGAAGCCTGTGGGGTGATTTGTCCACCTGGTGAAAAGCACCAGACAGCCCACAAGTACACTTATTTGATACATATATGCAAGTACACGCCCGAAATACTTCAGTATGTGAGGTAAGGACTCCAGTATGTATTTCGAAGTATGTGTAACAGCCATAGAGACATGAGGGCACACACCTGTGCTGCGAGCTCGGCGTGCCTGTCTGAAATACCAAGAGCAAATAACTGCTGCTAGCGGGCAGGCCTGAGCCGCCGGCAGGCCAGGGCTGAACCTGCCCTGGCCTACGTAGTAGTACTTGTAGTGAACTTCTGAAGTACATGCAGTATGCATGTATATACTCCAAACTACACTGTAGTTCAGTATGTACTTCTCGAAGTATGACTGTACCTGTGCTGCGAGCTCGGCGTGCCTCAGCGCCTCCGCGCTCCTCTCGATCACGGACGTCTGCGTGTCGTGCATGAGGCTGTCGACAGGAGCCAGGTCGTCCCTCCTGTTCATCTCCTCCAGGCCGCTCTGCACGTATGCACTCGACTCCTGGCGACGGCCACGGCGCAGCAGCAGCGATCACAAGCACGGTCATTGACAGACCCACACACGCCACAACACGCGTGTTATGAAGCTTGCAAAACTGCGAATTGTAAAGCGGGATGGTGCGAGGGAAGCCGGGTGTGCGCTGCGCCTGCACAGCGTAACGGGCTGGGTGGGCTGCAGCTGCAATGCCGGTGCAAATCAGCTAGCGTGGCCGCCGTCTCTGCTGCACAGGGCTCGCCTAGCGCCACCACTTCTGCTGTGCTGTTGGCAAGCAAGCAATTGAAGTTGAAGCTGAGAGACGACACTGCGCTTGCCCCCCCGACAGCCGGCAGGGCCGCTGCCGAGAGCGGTGGCACCGCAGCGGAGCAGCTGCCGACCGGTAGGCAACAGTAGTCAGAGGCAGCTGCAGCTGCCCGGGGGGTGGACGGTAGCTGCGTCAGCGCACTGTTCGGGGGGCTGCGTTTGCAAACTCGGAACAAGTGGTCCAGATCCGGGTTTGCCACTGCGGTGCGGGCCGCACTCACGTGCTTGGCTTGCTCTAGCTGCTCGGTGGCGGTGGTGTCGCCACCCCTGAAGAACGCCTTGACGCGTGAGATCATGGTCTGCTTCTGGTGGTGGCGGTAGCGCAAGGAGTCTGTTTTCTGATCTGTGTGCTTGCAAAAGCTTGTGTGAAAGAAACCAAAAAGGTGACTGAGCCCAGGTCTTCCCGTGGCTGGGGCAGAAAGCCAGGCCGAAGCCTGTGTGGCTATCTATCTATCCACTTGGGTGGTGTGTGTTTTGCGCTGAGCAACACAGAAGTTGCCTGCTCAGTTTATTTGCACTTGGGGGCGTGCAAGAGCCCATGACATGTATGCTAGCACACTCACTGGAGGCCATGGCACTTGGCAAATGCATGGCAAAGAATGTGCGCGAGCAAAGAAAAAGCTAGCGGATGCCAGCAGGCTACCAAGGGCTCAACCTGCCAGGGCCAGACGTACGTGGTGTACCGGGAGCTGGGTGGGGATGGGAGCAGGTCCCCTGGGACTGGGGCTGTAATTCATAAGAGTCGTGCTCTGGCAACATGCCAGCCCTCCCTTAGTGTACGCAATACTGAGCATTGCCAGCCCTTTCGCCACACCTGTCTGATCCCTTTTTGTGGTCACGCGCACCGTGTGCAAAGGGCGGTCCACGCCTTAAGCGGAGTTTAATAAGAGTACGTAGTACGTAGTACTCTAGCTACCTGCAGACAGGTGGACGCCGCTGCGGTATGGCGTGTTCATTATGCTGCTTCAGCCACAGACCATGTGCACAGGGCTTTCCGCGCCCCAAGGAGTTCAAGAGAACGTTACAGACCCCAGTACAGAGCCGCTCCCTGGCCCCAGTATATACTACTACTGCGCTGGCCGTTTTTGTGTTTACATGTATTCATATACACCGCCATGCAATTGGCATGGCCACCAGTGGGCGTGGTGGCTTACATGACATAGGCTCTTGCACGCCCACCAGACGCAAATAAATGAAACTACTACTGTAGAAGCGGTGCGCTTGATTGGCAATGCTTGCTGCAGCCGCGCACGGCTCTCAGTGCTCATCACCAGATGTGATTCATCCATGTGAAAAAACCTAAAAGGCTGCTGAGCCCAGAAACTGCCGTGACTGGGGCAAAATGCCAGGCCGAAGCCTGTGGGGTGATTTGTCCACCTGGTGGAAAGCACCAGACAGCCCCCACACCTACATGCGCCAGTCAAGTCCTTGAGGGCTAGGGCTGATTCAGAGTACAACTACCAACAGCGCTTACTTGTGCGTGCCACCAAAAGCCATGTACTAGTAGTGTAAGCGGGGCTCAGAGCGGTGCCAGCACACACGCTGCCAATACGTGTGTGCGCCATATACTGCTTTTACAGCACCGCACCTGGTCTGGTGCGCGAAATGGGGCATTGGGTGGACAGCTTGGACCTCAGTAGACGTTGTCACTGCTAGCCTAGTTGTCACTGCTAGCCGCGCCCACACGCTGGCGATGCTGCTGTGGAGTGCTGCTGTGGTGCTGGCACGCTGCGTGCTGGTGTTTCCGGCCAACTGGTCGAACGTGCTGTAGACATGCGTGCACGAGGGAAGCAGTAGCATGCCAGGCGCACACAAGCCGGGTCGTATGCGGCGTTCACAGCTGTAGCAGGTCGTGCAGTTGGGCAGCTGCTTGGCTATTGGTTGGCTGAAAAACAGGCATGAAGGGCCCGCACAGCGGACTGCACTCAATACGCGGGGGGCTTGTACTTTAAAGTAGGTCACACCGTTGCACGGCTGCTGGCGCCTGAACCATGTGTCTTCCCTGTGATAGGTGACGCCACGCCGTGCATTGACTGTGGATGAGCACCTGTGGAGCTCATGCGACTGCCCTTAATTCTATTATATACTACTAGTATTAATATCACATATTATATATATTAATTCTTACATCATTTTATTATGCTTGTGCCTGCAGGCACATGAAGCAGGTGGAGGCCGCGGTAGCAGCCGCAGCACTGGAGGGGCACCAGCCAAGGAGCAAGAGGCTTTTGGATGCATTACAGCGGTTTTTTACTGGTCGCTACTTCAGGTTCTTTATGGGCCTCTGCAAGACACTGTGCTTCTTATTCCTGGGCGCCTTCCTGATAAGGGTGAGAGCCGTAGATCCGTGGCGTATCGAACCTGAACTGTGGTGCCACACAAGCTGCATGTGCATGGGTACCTTTGTCTCCTGTTTAGGAGTTTGCACCTGGCTAGCATAATTTTTGCAAAGCACGTCGTTGGTGTAGGGTGTACACCCCAGAATGGCAGCAACATGGCGTTAACGCCTTCGGTACTTTCAGCACCTGCACGCACTTAGGTGGCGAACACCGCTGACCTCTTCTTTGTATCCAAATGAACAACGATTCTTGGGTTACAGCAATGAGTGGGGAGCTCACTGCCTACGCAACTGTCTCTGGCGTGCAGGACATTGTTGACTCTCACCCGCTTGTTCAATGCTGCCAACACTGCACTGTGCCACAATGCGTTTCACTGCAGGTGTGGCAGGACCCGCACGAAGCACGACAGGGCTTGAAGAGCTTTATTGAGTGAGTGAACATGCACTTCCGGCAGCGCCATTTTCGAGACGTGCAGGGTGCACGGCAGCACTGCAGTCTCATAAATTCACACATGCAGCAGCAGCTGACAATGCATGATGCGCACATGTACTTCCACGTCTACTATGGCACCACTTCAATGCCTACTGGGGTGGTACGGCAGACAATACATGATGCGCACGTGCGCTTCCAAGTCTACTATGCACCACCTTCATGCATATTGGGGTGGTATGACAGACAGTTCACAACCACAGTCCCACATGCCGTCCTGGCCGGCATGATGGCGATGCCGGTGCAACGGCGTGGACAGCAAGCTTGGTGCTGGGTTTAACAAGCCCTCTGCATGCACGCGTGTGTGTTGCCATGGTTTTGCTGTTTTGCAGGGAGGCCAAGCAGACAATGTCATACCACAGACCAACGCCCACCAGGAAAAATACACCAACAAGGAGAAAGAGGCAGTGACACAATCAAAAGTGAGTTTCATGTTGTGGTAATGCCCTCAGAGCACACACGCGTTCTGCTAAGGCTCACTACTACTTCAAGTATTGCCGTTGCTGTTGATGCACACACTGCAAGCGCATGTGTGGTGCACTACATCTGTGGCGGCAATGTAGACCGCTTTCCTGGGTTCCTAGTGCGCGTGGTGTTGCATGGGAATATTTCTCCCAGGCCAATATAACCTGGGTCTAGACAAGACTATAGCTTATGGATATGATTACATGTACTTCTAGAAGTACATATATTTCCGCCTTTTCCCATTTTTAAATCAATAAACTACTACTGGCATTGTTGCCATTCACTACTTCTGTGGTATGCACTGTTTATTGCTTGTTTTAACTTTTACACACTTTGTATTGCCATGTGATGGTATTTTACTTCTAAAGTATATGTGTACATGCTTTGAAAAACTTGCAAGTAGTTCGCAGTAATGAAGGTTTTACTACAAGTAGTATCTTCCAATATCACCGGTAACTCGCCCGGACAGCCCAAGCAGAAAGTATTAAAAACACACACAAAAAAGATAACTCTACTGCACCGCAAATAATCATCATACTGACTAGTCACCTGACACCTGTGGGGCAGCTTCATAACATTTAATGTCAGAGTAGTAGTACGCATGCCAACGCCATCCTTTAACAATATTGAGAAGCATATTTGACCATTGTGTCGGTGCGTACTGTTTGTGCAGTAGACACCCAGGGGCAGCTGTTGTTGGACAGTGTTTAAGGCTGTGGTGGCTGGGACGTCACCAGTTATGAATAATACTTCTGAAGTATTATAATATACTTGAAGTAGTATAAGTTATTATCTCTTCCTGTTTCGCACTGAAGTAGATGTGTAAGAAAGGTGCTGCTGGTTATTCTTGCTGTTTAGACTTCACTGTTTAATACTACAGTAGTATGCATACTTACTTTAGTAACATTTTCAAAAACGTGAACATGTACTTCGGAAGTACTTCAGAGTACTACCCGGGACTGTAGCATTATATGACACCATCTTAGGGGCTGTCCAGCTATAGCTTTTGTGGGCGATGCATTTTGGGGTGACCAGGATGGTGTCTGGCTGGTACGTCGGGTAGGAGTCTACTCTCGTGCGTGTAACGGTTGCGCAGATGTGCAGTGCACCTCAACCTTTCAGGGTTGTTTGGCGCCAGCAACCACTGCATCCTGTGGCTGCCTTTAACTCATGAGCGCATGCGCTGCTACCACGCTACCACACGCCCTTGTGCTGCACGCTTTGCAGGCTGTGGCACTTGCCACCCTGCCGCCGGGAAGCATATGGAACTCTCAGCTGGGAGTGTCACAAGCCTCTTCCAACGAGGCACAAACGGGTATGCATCGCTGGCATTCTAGCATGCATAGTTTTGAACCCCACCGCGGCCACAAGCGGTGTGCGTGCGCCCCTGGCGCTGGCAAAGGTGTGACAGCGTACCAGCTGAGTACCAGCGTGTGGTATATATTGTATGTACACCCGGTGTCGCTACCTGCGCTAGAGTCGGCTTTCACATGCGCCCACAGCTGCCAAATTTTTGCACATTACCCCGTAAGATTGTGGGCCAGAGCCGCCTGCGTGGTGCCTTTGCCTGATTTTTTTTGTGCAGCGTCCAACCTACACTACTGTACCTACTTGAACTTGTAAATATGATGGGGGCCAAGCATTTCAAGTGGCGCTGTCTTTCGCTGCCGTGTCCCGCATGCCTGCAGCCAAGTGCAAATTGATGCGTTTACCCAGGTTTTGGCATGCGTACAACGCTAGCTGTGGGTGGGCTGAGTGTGCTGCAATGCGGAGGATGCATGCCAGGCGTCACGCGTGGTGCTGCCACGTACCGCAGCTGCCTAGGGCATGCACAACAGTGCATCAGTGAACGCCACAGGCAGCACACATGACACATTACGCTGACTGGCGCTGCGGCAGCACCATCTTGAGCGTGTCCAACACCGCTGTCGCTGTGAAGCATGTACCGCACCGACGAATTGCTAAGACAGGAATGACATTCAGCCCGGGCCGGGCGGCGCCCAATTCCACACACAGGCACAAATGCACCTGCTCCACACACTGTTGTGCGACGCAACCGCCGCAACACGCTGTTTTTCTGTTCTCCTGGCAGTGCACCCTCCTCCCGCACCCCTTAACGCGCTTCACTCAAAGCTCTGCCGTTGCGCCCTCAGGAGCCGGCAAGTTGAACTGCTGCTCCGGCTGGCTCTGCGAGCCAGCCGGCTGCAACTGCCCCGGAGCCTCCTCCTTAGCCCACCAGCTCCACAACCACGCCAACCATCCATCGGACGGCGGCGCCTGGGGGTTGAGCTCCGTGCTGACCACGTGCTCGTACACAGCCTGCGTGCGCGTGTCCAGCTCCGTGAAGCCAATCTCCAACAGCATCACGCGCAGCGGGAACGTGTCAGAGTGCTGCGGGTTGAAAGCGCCTGCGGAGCCCCATGCGTAGCGGCGCACGGGCCACGTGGCGGGCGCCGCGCCAAACATGTCTTTGAACTCCGCGTTGTCCTCCTCGGGCGAGGAGATGACCGCGAACACGCCTCGGTCGGGGCGCGGCAGCCCGTAGCGCTTTTCGTACGCTTCCCACAGCTTGTCAGAGAAGCTGTGCGGCAGCGCCGTGCACGGGTGACATGCCATGGCGGCGGTGGCGGCGGCGATGGTGGCGGCGGTGGCAGCGGCGGCAGCAGCGGCGGCAGCAGCGGCGGCGGCGGTGGTGGCGGCGGTGGCAGCGGCG
>JAULBY010044620.1:0-12819 GCA_032358315.1 Ophiocytium majus
TGACAATTTTGAAGTTATCAGCATGTGCGTCTTGAAGTTGGCTATCACATACATTGACGCTGTACACTGAAAACACTTGTTGCAAAACTTTTTTGTCTACTGAAAAATTTGACCAGACACTTATGGGACTAATGGTATCATAAACTGTGCCTACTTCAGCGCAGACTACACTGAGGAGGAGGGCGGGGACGTTCATTTGGGTTACAGTTGAAGTTTATGTATTATTCCAGAGACATGGGGTCACGTGCGCACTGGTGCAAACTATGAGCAGCCTGATTGGGCAGGCAGGGTTTACGCAGCAGCGAGATGCGCGTGAACGCATTCGAGGGTGGGCACAAGCATCGGGTGCAGCTGGGAGAGTGCAGCGCCAGGCCTCAGTGAGTACTGTAGCTCAGACACTCTAAGGAGTATGTTGCGCTGTGGTACAACCGACAGCTTGTGATGCCAGCGCGCCACACCTACAGCTGGGGCCAGGGCTGGGGCCAATTTTTTCTGGGTCAGGAGTCCTCTGTTCGCTGCAGTGGCGGCAGTGGCGTGTGCGGATGTTCTAATGGGGTTGGGCAGTTTTTATCCCTTTTTGTGGCGTGGAGTTTTGGCGTTCCCTATGACGAGGATTGGGGGGGGAGTGCGTTGAACACTGAGGTGAGGGCGGGGGATTCAAAAAAACAAATTCCGGTGAGGTGGCCGCAGTTGTGTAGTGGACAGGTGTGGTGAAAATGGGAAGTTTTGCCCACGTGCATCATTTCACAGCGATTATGAGGCGCAGAAGGGGAGGAGTGCATTAGTATCGAGGTGGGGGTGGGAATGGGGCTTATTGGCGTTAGCTTTTGGACGAGACAGGCTGCACTGGCATGTGCAGAAGGCTTGGTAAGAAGTTGGGTCCTGGGTAAAAGCTAGCAGGTCCACCCCATGTGTGTGCCTTTACCGCTGGGTGAGATTGAGGGCAGCACTGACTATGAGCGCTGGAGTGTTTAAGTTGGCATTTTGTGCAAGGCTGCGGCTGTTGATGCCAACAGACACATACAGACGTACTGACGCGGTGCTTTGAGGTGGAATTTATGTGCTTGTTTCTGGGGCGAAAGGCGACCGCTGTTGAATCTGTTGAATTTGCATGCTACTCCCAGAGACATATTTTGGCGTCATGTGTTGAAGTTGGGTGCTGAAGCTGACAAGCGTGTGCAACCATGGCGGTTGAAGCGGGAACCAGTGCCATGCGCGTTGGACGCTTCAACCACATCATCCCTACTTCAAGTAGTATAGTAATAATGTGGCTAAGCGCCCTTTGGGCAAGCCATGCTGTTGCACGTGCATGTGAACATGTGCCAATGGCTCCGCACCTACTGCACACATGTACAGCTTCGGGTGAAGAAGTTACCCGCTTTGATCACTTCAATTGCCCCCAAAACAGTGGGGCGGGCACCGCATCTTCCGAAGCCTCTGTTAATATAGCTGACGACACAAAATGCTAGGGCTGACATACTTTGGGAGGCACTGAAACCATCCAGTATTACCCCGGGCAACTGCTAGTTCATGTCGAGACGGTGCTGACCTGCGTCTCTCTCGCGCCCCCGCCACTGCCACCCTCCCTGTCACGCGCGCAGCTGGCCATGGACACATCACACGCGGTCGACGCCCACGGCAACTCCTTCGCCTCGGCCGCAGGCCACAGCACCTGCCCCGTCATTGCCCAGCAGCCACAGACAGCAGACGGCGGCAGCGGGGAACCTCTGGAGCTGGAGGCAGGCATGGTGGCGGCGGTGCGGCCCCCACCATCGCCGCTGGCGCCGGCTGCCGCTGCCGTGGCAGTGGCCGCCGCGGGCGCCCCTTCGTCGTAAAGCCGTGCTCAGCAGCCGTGCTCAGCAGCAGTGCTCAGCAGCAGTGCTCAGCAGCTCTGGGCGCCTGCTCTGCCGTGTGCGCTGGTGTGGGTCTCGCTCTTGCTGTCCGTCGTGCGAGGCAGCGCGCTGGGCTGTGGCAGTGACGGCAGTGACAGGCGCGCCTGGCAGCGGCGGCGGCAGTGTGCATCGGTACAAGTGAGTTTTTGCATTCACCGCGGCATGCGCGTGCCAGCGCGCGCGGGGGGGGAGGGGGGGCATGCCCCATTTTACTTAAGTCGTAGTGCGCATGGCATTGCAGGCCAGGCCTAGACATCTAGATGCAGGGCTGCTGTAAGGGCGGTCATGGGGGCCTAGCCATTCGGTGGCGGCGCCTTGTTTGCTGCCCGCTGTTGCTGCCACGGCCGCCGCGCGAAGCCCCGTGCTCCGGCGGCGGGTGTGGGTGCTGCACTCGTGTGCGTATTCGCGCCTCATATGCATCGCTCGTATCATAAAGGACAGGAGTGGCGGGCGGCTGGTTTTTGTCACCTGTGACACGTGTGTGTGCCTGCAAACACCACTGCCTGGGTTGTCGGTGCTGCTGCGGCGTGCAGTGCGCGTGTGTTGAGTGCCGCAGTGCAGTGTGTTGCAAGCGTCGCCAAGAAGTCCCCTCAGTACAACATGGGTGTCTGCATGTACTGTACAACATGCAACAACAAAAAAACCACCCTATGCGCCAACGACTGCCCAGAGTTCTTGGGGACTGCTGTGGCCTCGTGACAAGCGGTGGCCCGCTGCTGCCGCCATTTTCATGTGCGTGCTTGGCGGCGTGCAGCACCTGTTGGTGCTGTATATGCAGCTACGTGTGTGCACACTTCACTTCCTGGTTCTTCCCGCCGCGGCAATGCACAGCAGTCGTGACAGCAGCACCAGGGGGGGGGGGGGGCAAGAAAAAACCTGCTGCGCCCACGCCAGACAACACACACCTCACGTCCACGTCCCCGCCAAGCGCGCCGAGCGCCGGTAGACTGGCACCGTGTCGCGGCAGCAACGAAGAATAGGACCATCGCAACCTGCAGCATGCAGCAGCCACGGACAACTGAAGATCAATCGCGGCAGCAGCACCGTTGCAACGCCATTGACGGCGATGCGTGGCAACGCCATTGACGGCGATGGCAGACACACTGCTCACACCTCAACGTCGCCAACAAGGCACCGTCAACGCACACACATCACGTCGCCCACTAGCACGCCAACTAGCACGGCAGCAGCAAGGCAAGTCAACATACGAGAACGCACGGCGCCACCGCCAACTAAGGCAATGCACGGCATGGCGTGTCTGCTCAGCGTTCGACGGCAGCCACACAAGCGTTTAGAGCTACACAGCGGCGGTGCCAGTAGCTGCCGCAACAGCAGCATCGCCCGCAAAACAACAGCAGCAGCGCCGCCACCTCCTCACGCACCAAAACCTCGCACAAGTACACTGTCTACTAGTAGGTCAGCATCCCACGGAAACAGCAGCCGCACGTCTGAAGCTGCACAGCGGCGATGCCACCAGGTGCGGCAACAGCAGCATCGACATCGCCAGCGTCCAGGGCGGCAGCAGAAGCACTCCGCTCGCCGTCAGCACCACAACTCCCGTACATGTGCACACACACACACCAGCACACTGGTCAGCGCAGTAAGGAAGTTGCGAGACTCGCAGCTCACACAGCACACAGACCCGCCGTCGTCACCCCAGCAGCAGCGACAGCGCCCAGCAGCAGCGCCTGGCAGCGCGAACGAGCGTCGCAGCACGGCACACGCAACAAACACAAACGCACGCACCACCGGCACCACCAGCAGCACGGGACCCGACGCCAGCACCCCCACAGCGCAGCACACCGAGCCGCCGCCGCAGCCCGCACCTCCCGCGCGCAGCACGCCCCCCAGCCCCCACCACCCCCGCCCCTGCCGACTCGCACGCGCACTGCTGCCCTGGACACGGCTTTTTTTTCGCTGGCAAATTTTACCCACCACTTGAAAAAATTACCCGCCACTTTGTGGCGCCTTTTCGCGAGGAGAAAGGCGCGCGAGAGAAAGGCCGCCAGCCACAACACGCAGCGGCGGCGGTCTCGGCGGCGGGCCCACAGCAGCAGCCGCCCCCACCAGCAGCAGCCGTTGCGTCGGCACCGGCAAGTTGAACTGGGAAAATTTATGCCAAAAAATCCTGTCTCGCAATCAAGCTCGCTGCTAGCATGCTGCGCTCGGGCGGCCAGGCCCCCTCGCTAGCATCCCTTACGCCACGCGCCCCGCGCCCGGCCCGCCCGCTGCCGCTCCCCTGCGCTGTGGCCGTGCGGGGGGGGGGGCGCCGCTTGCGCGCGCGTCAACTGACGAACGGCAACGTTCCTAGAGAACCGGAACGTATCGCAGATTCTGAGAATTCTGCGCGCGGATGCATTCGAATTCTGCTCACCCCTGGCCAGCGGCGGCGTGCAGGCGACGATGATGGCCTGCTGTGCTGCCAAGGCTCACTTCCCAGTTTCCGACAGCGCTCAGGATCGCCAGCCTACACGCTACACGACACAGCGAGGTGTTCACACCACAACCTGACACCCTTTTCTCGCCTTTCCTCGCAACGCCACCACCGGCACCATGGACATGCTTTTCGGCATCGAGGCTGTGGAAAACCTGGTCACTGGGCACCCTGTGGAGGCAGCCATGGACTACATGGCCATGAACGCCATCCAGGACAACCAGATGATGCAGAGGGAAAGTGAGTCGCAGCACTGTCCGCAAGTTAACTTTGGACTGCACTGTACCTGCTCCTGCTGCACTCGCGGGCTGGCGGCTTACTTGATAGGTAGGGGGGGCAGCGCACCTGCAACTACCAGCTCTACTGTGGTAGCTGCACATCGCACAGCCTTCAAACGAGCACTTGCGTGGTTTCTGTTTCAAGGCTGGCACACCTGGCTGCCTCTGGTGCTGGCTCTGCTTCGGATCCTGTAGCCTGCGCACCCGACACTGACCCTCCCCCGCCCTCCCCCCCGCAGGCAAGCGGCGCTACAGCGTAAAGCTGTGGCGAATGTTCAGTGACTGCTTCAACTGCATGCCGGTCGCCGCAGTTGTGGAGGACAAAATCCTGTGCATGCACGGGGGGATCTCCCCTGAGTTGCAGCGCCTGGGCCAGGTTCTGGAGATCCCGCGCCCCATCGACGTGCCTGATGAGGGGCTGCTGTGCGACCTCCTGTGGAGTGATCCGGAGCCCAATATTTGCGGGTGGGGGCGCAACCCGCGGGGCGTGAGCTACACGTTTGGGCACGATGTGATTGAGGAGTTCCTGCAGAAGCACGACCTTGATCTCATCTGCCGCGCGCACCAGGTGGGCTGCAGGTGTAGTGGTACTTCGACCGTAGTACTTCAACTTGGGTTAGTTGAGGTAGACCTTTGCTAATGCATCAAGTTTGGATACAGTGGCATGGAGGGTTCCTGCACAAGCACGGCCTCGATGTCATCTGCCGCGCACACCAGGTGCGTGGGGCTACTTTTGGTGACGTGTGCACTACTTCAACTTTGTACTTCAAAACTTGAAGTATACTGCGGGTGTGGGGGCGCAACCCGCGGGGCGTGAACTACATGCTTGGGCATGATGTCGTCAGCATATGTCGCCTCACAAGTGTGATCGCACTCCGGAACTTGTTACAACATGCGACTGAAAGCTGGTGGGCTGTACCCGCCAGGCGCACCCTTGTAGTTGAACTCCAGTGTACCTGCTTGGCTTGGTAGACCTTGAAGTTCTTTCAACGCATACATGTAGCATAGACTGTGCAAGCGCGGTCACAGGCGGCATTTGTACAGGAACCTGTACCTCACGAAAGTCCGATATTGTTGCCTCAAACATCGGTCAATTATGACAATTACCTTGCTATTATGTAGGATGATGTGTGCTGTCACACAGCCTTGCATCATGAGTGCATTTGCGCTTAGGAATGGTCACTCTTGGTACCACCAACACACAGCTTGGCTGTTGATGAATGGAACAGACCCCCACAACACACCTGGAGCAAGGTCAAGTCTGCAAAGGATGGCGCCAAGTTGAATCACACGACACTAATACCTCACGCTACCCCGCAACATACTTCGGGTGTGGAACTGAAACCCTAATCACAGGACTGGTGCAATGCTTTGGCAGGCAATCTGGTGTGGCGCACGGAAGTGGTTTGAAGTGCTGCGCAGCACAGCACTTCCGCTGCTGCACTCGCAGCCACAAGCGCCGTCATGGAAGCAAGCGACTTACAGGGCTAGTGCATTGGTGGCGGACAGCTGTTGGCTTATGGGGCACCCCCTCAGTGCACCCGATCAGTGCACCTGCACCTCCACACAACAGCCAGGTTAATAGGCACAAGGCCCAGCATTTGGCCTTTTTTACTTAACATTTCTGGCCTTTTTGTGCTTTTTCACAAACACTGTGAAGTACCTGTTTAGAAGCACAGAATATCGTTGTTTGTGTCTATGGTACATAATTCCTGCTGATGTTGTTGTTTGTGCAGGTGGTGGAGGACGGCTATGAGTTCCAGGCAGCGCGGCAGCTGGTGACGCTGTTCTCTGCTCCCAACTACTGCGGCGAGTTCGACAATGCGGGAGCCATGATGGTCATCAATGAGGTACGCAGCAGCAGGAGACTGCAGCACACCTCGCTGTACAGGTACTTGTCCTGGGGGTGTGTCGGTTCATGGTTGTGCATGGCCGTTGCTTTGTGCAGGCATGACGTGTGTTGTTGCACACCAACAAGTGCAAATGCAAACTACTAGTGGGGACCACATATGCTTCTAGAATTGTTGCACGTTGATGTATGGCATAGGGCTCGCATGCAGGAGCAAGTCACGTCGTGCACAGGTGCCGGATTGACCTGGACTGTTGCACACCAACAAGTGCAAATGAATGGGCTCGCACGCAGGAGCAAGGCACGTCGTGCGCAGGTGGCAGGTGTATGGGCCACACACAGGCTGGTGTGTGCACTTCAAGTTGTTGAAGTATGCACTTCAAGTTGTTGAAGTATGGCACAGTTTGCACACATTTGCACGTGCCCCAGCTGTGCATGCTGCGGGTGGTGTGGTGCTCACTTGGGCACTGGACCCCCAGCGCACCACACGCTGTTTGTGACCATGTACTTCTAGAATACTTCAAGTTGAAGTACGGCACAGTTCGCAGGTGTGCAGGCCCCACAGGGGCCGGTGTGCATGTTGCGGGTGTTGACGCCTGCAAGCACCGGAGCCCCAGTGCACAAGCATGCTGCTTGCAATGCTGGTGCAGCGCTTGTGCCGTGCTGTCACTGGTGAGAACCATGCATGTAGCGGAAAACTTGTCACCGCTGCTTCACGGCTGCACGCCACAAGGGAGGCAATCTGCTTACCACGCACCACTGTAGCGTGACAGGCACAATCCTGCCCTCCCGCAGGCACACCACATGGGGCAGTCGCTCGATGACCTATTGGCACTCACCAGCTGCCGCTGCCATGCACGTGTTTTTGTGTGTTTATGTGTTTTCGTGTATATGTAGATATTTACAGGACACTGACCTTCTGGCACTCAATGGCTGCCGCTGCCATTTGCGCAAATGCATTTGTGTCCTTCGCTTGCTATCTGCAGAACCTCGTGTGCAGCTTCCGAGTGCTCCGGCCGTCATCCCACCGCCGCCAAATGCCCATGTAAAGCGCACGCTCGTGCGCTGACCACGCCACCGGCAAGTAGCGAGGCTGTGAGCGGCAGTGGGGTTGCGGCCACCACCGCCACCCCTCCCGCTCACCAGCGGCCCGCCAAAGGGCACGCGCCTCGCTCTTCCGTATTTTTTTCTCTTTATGGCAGAGGTGTAAGTGTTTCTCTCTGCACGTGGGGAGTGTTTGGGGTGCTTGCCTTGGTGACTTCTGCTGCTGCTGTTGCTGCTGCTGCTGCTGCTGCTGTTCAGCATGTGCAGACTGAGTTGGTGTGTTGGCACTGCACACGTGTGTTGGTTCATGTGTTCCGCAGGTGCACTTTATTAAAAATCTGGACAGGGTGCTTGGTGTGTGTGTGTGGCATCGTGCTTGTGCCCCCCTCTGTGCGGTTGCACGCCAACTGAAGTAGTCAACTTCAACTACGACAACTTCAACAAGCGTCCTGCCCAAACTTCAACAAATTCATGTCCTGCCTGTGCTTGAATGACTCGTGCGGCTGGGTGGCCTGCGGTACGGTGGGAGGGGCTTGCACTGCTGCCAGCACCGTTGCCCCGAGACGTTCTCCGTAGGCAGCAGAATCAGCAGCAGCAGTTTGATCAATGAGAGCTGAATGAACTAGTTAAAACTGTGGCCTCCTCCTGCGCTGTGCAGCAACATCCACAACCTAGCACCCCTAATAGTGGTCGCAGCTCCCGCAGGTGCGGCAACAGGGCGGCGGCAGCAGCAGCCCCACCCACAGCAGCAGCACTGCCTAGCAGCATCCGCACAGCAGCCATGGAGCCCGACCCAGTGGTCCGCGAGATGAACGTCTTCGTGAGCCAGGAGCTGCAGCAGCAGCTGTACCTGCTCCAGTACCCCATGCGCCCCATAGAGCGGCCCCTGCCCAGCCCCACGAGCGCACGCATCAAGCCCGTCAACAAGCTGCTCGAGGTCAAGCACCCCATCACCCAGTCCGGCAGGAACTTCGACCCCTCCGTGCCGGAGCACCTGCTGCTGGCGGAGCAGACACACGCGGCCGCGGCCCTGCAGCCCGCCACCAACTACGCCATCGGCGTGGTGCGGAACAACGAGCTTCACCTGACGCCATTGACGGGTATCTTGCAGATGAGGCCGTCGTTTCGGCACGTGGACTTGCAGGCGGCGATAGAGGACCCGGACGATGACGAGGTGGACAAGAGCGTGAGCGAGGCCCCGCGGCAGGTGAGAGTCACACTGTTGGCACCGTACCGTCTTGTTTTGAAGTACTGAGTAGTGCTCTGGCAACATGCCAGGCTTCCCTTAGAATGCGCAGTGCTGCATATTTCCAGCTTTTTCGCTACCTGTCTGATGCTTTTCTGATTACGCACACCGTGTGCAAAGGGCTTTCCACCCCCTAAGCGGAGTTTTGATGTTTGACAAGTACTGAGCACTGGTGGTTTAGTGCGGGGTAGTGTCACACCCCTGTAGCGCCCCGCACTTAGCAAGTTCAGCACTAGACCAAATAGGGCAGTGTGTGTTGTTTTTACAGTACCATGTGGTCTGTGACAGGTCTCTGGTACATGCACTGGACCGCATACCGCACTCAATCAAAGAAAACTAAATAGTGAGTGCACTGTAATTTTGCTTGTTTGCACTTTTCAGGGGCGTGCAAAGGCCCGCAAACGTAGTGGATGTATGTATGTGGGGGGTATATGTGTATCAGCCCACTATCACTGCACCCCAAGGCATGCAAGCTACAGCGCGAGCAACACTGGCTTTGGAAGTGTACTTCCTCAGGCACATAATACTTGCAACTTATGTGTGTATAATATATATACATATGGGGCTATATATAACTCGTCACGACGGCCTCGGCGGCCCATGCAACCCCTATACTGAGAGAAATTACGCTCTAGCCGCTTCAATCTGAGGTATTGTGGCTTAGAAAACGGTCCAGAAGCCAATGTTCTAGCTCATATTGCGTTCTGGGAACCCTGAACTTCAGCGCAAGAAAACTCAGCAAAACCTGTAAAATTCGTGGAGGCAGGCACCACGCTGCAATGCGACAGCAATACAGCAGTTTGAAACACCGAGTCTAGCGCACGACACAGCTCACAGAGGTGCGCGGCGGCTGTAGCGATGCTGCTTGAAGGCCAGCTACACATGCACAGCCACTGAGCCCGCGCTTAGTCACGTGCTAGGTGGCGACAACTGGGGCCGCAGCCGACCCTTCAGTTGGGCGAGGCGCCAGAGGCACAGTAGCAACCGGGGGGGGTGGCGGCGGCGGTGCTGTGCATGACAGGTGGCGCTGGTGCCATGTGCGGCCCGCCCACGGGTAGCAGCGGGCGTTGGCGCACGGCAGTGGTGGCGAGTGTGTCCGTACAGGGTGTGGGGGCTGCCTTCAACGGTGCCTGCATATCAAGTGCAGCACCCCTCAAACGGCGTTGCTCGGGGGGAGGGGGGGAGCGCGCCACACAGGTGCCCGACACGTACGCCCGCTTAGGACAGGGTAGTCCAATACTGGGAGGATGGGTTACACGCCCGCTTAGAACAGGGTAGTCCAATACTAGGAGGATGGGTTACACATATGGGACGCCTGGCGCACCTGTGTGGTGCCTGAGTTCACTGCCCGTAGTTGGGGGTGGCGGGGGACAACTGGCCTTTCGAGTCGCCTGAACAGCCTGAAAGGAGCGGTTAACTGCAGTTGGCGAACCGCCACCCACGCCGACACACAAGCGCTACCGTAGCAAACTAAGTATGTACCCCACACATTCACGACATGTTCTACAAATGTTTACTGTACGCAATACCGGCGAACGCCGCCATAACACCATCAACCAAAATGTCAAAGAAAAGTTGCAAGTAATATGTGCCAGAGGAAGAAGTTGTGTTTGTTTCCACTTGTGGGGGTGCAAGGGCCCAGGTCATGCAAGCCAGCATGGTAGCAAAGTGGTGCATTATGTTTCATGCTTGCATGGTGCGCAACTGCCAGCCACATGGTGTGAGCAAGCTGCTGCTGCAGTGTGTGCGTGTGCAAGAAGCCAGGTGGTGCATGTACCATGCAGCAGTAAAATGAAAAAAAAAAAACATCATCAGAGGGCCCTGACTAAGCCTTTTGTCCCTGCTGTGTGTGGTCACATAGCTCATGTCCAAGCGTCACTCACCACACACGCTACTGGTTGGGCGGGCTACTGCTGACAAAGCCTCTCATCCCTTGCTGTGTAACACAGAAAGGAGACTGAGCGAGGCGCGCCAGCGCTCTTACGCTGACAAAGCCTTTGCCCCCCGTGCTGTGTCTTTTTCTAACAATAGTGTGACCGCAGCGCAAGGAGACGGAGCGTGCGACCGAGGCGTGCCAGCGCTCCTACGCTGGCAAAGCCTTCACTCCTTTGCCGCGCAACACACAAATTACACTATACTTCGAGGTACAACTGACCACTTGCCACTGCTGACAGGGCCTTCCTTCCTTGCTGCGCCACGCTCTATACTTTGACCACATAGGTTATGTTCAAGCGAAAGGAGACGGAGCGCGCGACCGAGGCGCGCCAGCGCTCCTACGCCTACAAGCGCGACCGCGAAGAGGCCGAGCGCTGGTTGGACCTGGCAGTTCACGACGCGGACTCCGCCGCCGCGCGCGAAGACTTTGAAGGAATGTTCTGCGAAGAACGGTCCCGACCCGTGAAGTTTGTCCCCGGCCCCGCGGCGTACCTGCGGCGCCTGGACCACTTGCACCCCACCGCAGAAGAGCCTACGCCGCCGGGCGCAGGCGACCGCACGTCGCCGCTGGACGTGACTGCCGCAGAGTACGCGGGGGCGGCGGCGGCGGGGGCGGGAGCGGCGGCGGCGGAGCACATCAACCCGAATGCGTACCTGGTTCCACTGGCGGTCACGGAGCTATCGCGGTGGCGCGGCGCGCAGTCTCTCAAGGCGTACGTTCGCGCGTCGGTCGTGATCGAGCACGCCATGCTGAAGGATGTCTCTGACGTCGCCGACGACCGCGCGGTCGCCGCCGATCTCGCAGAGTACGCGCTCCTCGTGCGCGGCGCGTGGGCGCTCCGCTCCGAGGTTCTGTTTCCAGAGGACGCCGCGGCCGTGCAAGCGCGCGACACGGCGCTGGCGCTGCTGCACGCGCGTGGGGCGCTGCGGCGCGCCCCCCTTGCCGCCCTGCTGGGAGCGTCTGTCAGCCCCGAGACGCTGCGGGGAATACTGGCGGGGGTGGCGGAGCTCGATCGCGCGCGCAACTGCTGGCACCTGCGGACGCCGGACGCCTTTGACCTGGCGCGAGCGCAGCCGGCGGCGGTGGTGGCGGCGGAGAGCGTGTGGGCGGAGCGGACACGGCTGCTGGCGGAGCGGTGGGGGCGGGAGCGACTGGACGCCTGCGCCTATCACGCGCGCCCCCCCTACCAAGACGAGGTGGCGCGCATCCTCAAGCTGTCGCCGCCGGTGCTGCCGCCGCCGCCGCCAGCGGCAGCGGCGGCGGCGGGAAGGGGCGGCAGGGGGGGCGGCAAGGGAAGGGCGACAGCCGCGGCGGCGGCGGCGGCGGCGGTGGCTGACAACAGCAGCGACGAAGAGATGGGGGAGGCGGCCGCGGCAGGGGGGGGCGCCGCGGGTGGCGGTGGCGACGTGGACGGGGGCGCTCTGCTGGCGCACAGGAATGATAGCGGCGGTCTGGGCTTGGTTGCAGACGCCGCTGCCGCTGTGTCGGCGGTGGCGGCGGTTGCTGCCGCTGCGGGCGGCGCTGCTGCGGTGCCTGGAGCGGGTGCGGACGTTGTGGAAGCGGTAGCAGGGGCGCCGGTGCCGAGAGTGCGGCCCAGGGCACGGCCCAGGCCTCGGGCGCGCTGAGCAAAATGGCAAACTGCCACTGTATGTCGACTGCGTACCGTGTGCGAGACTTTTGTTGTGGTTGTGATTGTGCATGTGTGTATTGTGTTGGCCATATATGTTTGCGGTGCCTGTACCTGGCTGCGAGAGTTTGGAGGCTGTCTTGTTGGCTAGGCTCGTGCATGGCAATTTGAGCAGCTGCTGCGACGCCAAAGCAGTGCATGCCAGCACGGCCCAGCCAGCAAGCCGACACTTCCGCAAGCCACCGATGTCTCACTCACAACCCAGCGCTTGCGATTACCAAAACACCTCCGAGACAAAGCCTCCAACAAAACCTTAAGTGTTGCAGAGCACGGACTGCAGACCACTAATTGCCCCCGCGTGGTGTGCTACTACCAACTGCTGCTGCCGATCACAACAAGCGAAAATCGAAAACGCTGCAGTCTACAGGTGTGCGACGCACGACGCCTGCCGCCCCCCCCCTCCCCCCCACCCCCCCTTATGCCCCGCCCCCGCCCCTCAACCCCATTGCACCC
>JAULBY010044631.1:0-12816 GCA_032358315.1 Ophiocytium majus
ACTGCGTACACAAGGGGAGGTCTGGCACGTTGCCAGAGCACTACTCTAACGAATTACAGCCCCATGTCCCAGGGGACTCAGAAGTACTTCTTGAAGTATGAGAGGCGGATACACACACACAACTTCACAGTTTTTGGAAACCTCACAAGAGACAACATCAACTTGAAGAAGTCTGTGACAGTTGAAGATGAAACAGTTGTTGCGAACGCCTGACAATTTCAGTGACCAACAAACATGCCCAGTGATTGCTCGCAGCATCTGCAGCCCTGACACCATAGCAGCAGCAACAGTGCAGCGTGCAACGCAGCATGCGAAGGTGACAAACTTCGCGCAAGGAACAATTGTCTATTGTGTCGCAAGCGCCAAACCACGTCAACGAGAGCCCACATAACTTGTGCTGCGGCGCCCATTCGAGCCACCATCACCGCCTCCGCGTAAACCCACAGGCCAGCGCCCGCTGTTGATGAGACGAACGTGAAGTATCGAATGCACTTTACCAATGCACTTTACCAGAGTACTTGAGTGCATACCACAGACCCCCTCCCCCCCACTGCCGTTCTCCACCCCACAGGATGCCCCTTCTACACCTACTCAAGGCTCGCAGCACCGCTCTACGCCATGGCGCCGTCGGCACAGGTGTTTACAGGAAGGTGCCCTGTGGCGGGTGTGCGAGACACAACAATGACATCTGCCATCGCATCCTTGCACACACTTATGACCGAGGTTTGCACCAGCCAACTCTCAGCCGCCGCCGCACCCGCCGCACACCCGCTCACGCGGCGGCCGCCGACAACAGCAGCTCTTCCACAAGAGGGCGAGCGCTGCGCGTGCGCACGGCACGACAAATTCATGGTCATGAATTCACATGAATCATGAAAATTCACATGCGCGTGAGGTCGCTCATCTCAAACAGGTCCCCGGCGACCGCGGCCGCGACGACTATAGTCGCGCCCGCCAGCCAGTACATGACAATGTCGCCCAAATTCGGGCGGCGGGGCGCCGTCCACGCCGCCGCCGCGGCCGCCACCGCCGCGCACGCAGTCGCGGCCACCGCCGCCGCCGCCGCACGAGCAGCCGCGGCCGCCGCCGTCGCTGCAGACTCGCTGGCGGTGGTGGCGGCGGCGGAGGCTGCGACGGAGGCGGCAGTCGCGTCGGTGGCTGTGGTCGTGGGCGGCGCGGGTGGCGGCGGAGGAAGTGGTGGCGGGGCTGTGGAGACGTGTGCCGAGAAGGTTTGCACTGAGGCGGTGCCTGCGACGAAGGCTCGGGTGGGGGGGGCGGCTCGGATGTGGGCGGGGGATAGTGCGGGTACCTGTTGCGAGCGGTGGGGGGGGGAGGGGGGGGGTGAGGGGCGGTTGCGGCGAGGGGTGTGTGTTTGTAGTGCTGCCGCACGCACACTTAGAGCTGAATGGGTAGCGGAGGCTTCAGTTAAGGAGAGCCTGCCCTGCTCAGGCAGTTGCTGCCTGGGTAACTGCAAGGGATGGTGCTGCGCAGCACCATGTGTAAGAACAAAAGGTAAATGCAATGAGTAAAGCGCCCGCACGCGTACGTGAACGTGTCCACAGATATGGGCAACTTCTGCATGCCCCCCTGTCCTGTCCGCACACGGCGCCATGTAAGCAGGGCGTCCGCTAGTAGCACCTACGCACGTGTGGCTGCCGCCCCGCCCGTCCCAGCGTACGGCAGGTATAGCGCATATCAAGCACACTGTGACGTTGCTATTACACAATCGTACATTCCGCATGATGCACCGCCATACTGGCCCAACACCAGGTGCCAGCTCAGGTCAGCAGGTGGTGAGTGCTGAGAGCTGGCAGCAGCGCCTCCGTGTCTCAAGTGCGCGTTTTGGGTGTGCCGGCGTGCGCGTCTATCTCTGGTACTGTAGCTGCTGCGCAACCACATAACTTCCATAACCCACTTGAATTTATGTGTATCTATATGGAGCAGTATAACACTTCGAGGTATGTTGGCTGTGCTAGGCATTGGCGTGCCCGGCACTGCCACTTTACAGCCGTATGCACAAGTATTTCGGAGGTGCATATGTGTGTACATGCCCTTATAAAGTTTTCACTTCTGAAGTTTGAAAGGACACATGGACACGAGCTAGCCTTGCAATGTTACCTTGGCAAGAATATGTTGACTGCCCCCGGGGCGCCTGTGACCAGTTGTACCTGATTTGATTGCATATCCTGTGGCAAGTGTACAGTATGTGCCAGTGTATACCTGCATACAATATTCTGAAGTACACAACTTTGTATATATATATATATGTATGTGTGTACAGACACCCACGTTTGGCCATGCACTTTCCAGTCACGCGCACGCCAGGGCTTTTCGTGCCGTAAGCAGCGTTTATTCAAAGTGCACACACGTCGAAGTATACATAGTACACATGCATACAGTACATGTATGGGTGCGTAAAGTGTACACACTTGTTACAGTAAGAATCGCACACCTCTATCTAGAGCCCCCGCACGACACGTACACCCTCTACTTGGAGAAGAGCGCAACCGCCTGCTCCATCTCCCTCAGCAGTGCCAAAGTACATGCACCTCAAAGTATATACACTGTGGCATACCACATTCATGTATCAGTGTGCACTAGTAGCACACTTGTGCAAGTACATACCCTAAAGTACTTGTTACCATGAATTGCGCACCTCTATCCAGAGCCCCCGCGCGACACGTACACCCTCTCCTTGGAAAAGAGTGCAGCCGCCTGCTCTACCTCCCTCAGCCGGTACAAACATCCTACTGTACGTAGTACTTCAGAAGTTCTTCCACAAGTACTCGTCACCATGAACCGCACACCTCTATCTAGAGCCCCCGCGCGACACGTACACCGTCTCCTTGGAGAAAAGCGCAACCGCCTGCTCTATCTCCCTCAGCCGGGCCTCCAGCTCGTCGCGCCTCCGCCTCATCGACGGCGTCTGCACCACCAGCGGCATGTGCGCCAGCTGCGGAGGGCAGCAGCAGCAGCGGCGGCACCAGGGGGCAGAACAGAGGCGTTCTGTCAGAGCACCGGTGCCGCGCAGTGGGGACGGTGGTGGCGGCGCCGCCGCCTGAGGCTGCTGGCCGCATGGTGTGGCAGCGGCGGGTGCAGGGCTGATCCTGTCGGCGCCGCCCACACGCAAGCGTGCTGAGCAGCACGAAGCAGCGGCGCCAGAAGCCCCCCAAAGGCCTTTTAAAGGATGTGGGTGGCAGGTGTTGACGCTGCTGAGCACCTACGCAGGGTGCTAAGCGGGTGGGACGCACATCCGTGCTGCTGAGCATGCTGCTGAGCACGCTAGTGCGCGCTGCAGCTGAGCAGCCCCCCCTGGCAACGTGCGTGGGACAGCCCGGGAGGTGGTGGAAGCACACCCCAGCACCTCAGGTGCCCACGCTATGGCACACAGCTGTGTGGTGGCTGGAGCAGCGACGCAGCTGCACCAGACACCTAGCGTCACAGGCACACACTGGCGCACCAGCGGCAGTGCACAGCGGTGCCAGGGGGCCCGCAGCAGGAGAGAGCTTCCTAGCGGCACGCAGACATGTGTGTGCCCTGTGGCGTGCCCGGTCGTGGCGGAAAGACTTGTGAGCGAGCAAGCACAGTTGGCACTGTGCTGCAGCTCTCTCGTGCGCTACTGCACGGCTCTGGCGTTTCCCCGTCTCTACTAGCGAGTCAGCGCACGCGCTAGCCACAGCAGCCAGCGGTGACCACAGTAGTGTGCCCGTGCGATCTCGTCCACAGCGGGGGCGCTCCTTGCCGCGGCGGCGGCAGCACGGCATAGCAAGGCAGACGCCTGCTGTGTCGTGCTGCTATTGCCATGTTGCCGGTTGGTGACAACCGGTGCTGGTGCCGCCAGGTTTCGAATCCGCCTCTTACACGGTGGCCCTAAGCTCTCCACGCAGCCTACCACACAAGTGTAGAGCCAGCCGGTTTGGCCGGGTGCCAGGCACGTAGCCAGCGGCAACCCATGCATCATCGTTCCACAGAACACACGTGCGTCACCTACAGTGTGCTCGCAAGTACTTGTGAAGTACTTCTTGAGGTATGATGCCGTTTGAGCCACAAGACAGTGGCTAGTATGCCTCATTGCAGCACACTCCTACACGCCAGCGCCAGCACTCCCAGAGGTCATCCTCTAGGTGTTGCTGAGAGTTCGAGCGACGAATGTGCCTGGGGTTTGTACTCGTCAATTTCAAACGTGAATGCAAACCAAAGCTCAACTGTGGCAGCGCATACCTGCCTGCTGCTCCACGTCGAGCCTGCCAGCGTTGTCCATACCCCAAATGCCAGGGTCCCACTCGCGGTTGCACATGCACTTAGAAGTACAAACTTCAAGCACAGCTTAAATCGCGGCAGAGCCCGCTGCGACAGGGTCTGCAGCCCCTCCTGCTCCACCTCAGTGCCCTGCTGTCACGCCGCAAACTACAACTAAAACTTCAAGTGCAGCAGCGACAGAGCACCTTCTGCTCCACATCCAGCCCACCCTCTCGCAGCAGAGCCTCTCTTCCTCCGGCATTGCCAACATGGCCTACGCATCATGTGGCAAAACTTAAAACAACTACAACTTTTAGCTGCAGCGGCGACGGCACACCTGCGCTCCGCACGGCCTCTCTTCCTCTCTGCCATTGCCACCATGGCCTACACATACCTTATGTGACATACTACAACTTCAACTAAAACGTGAACTGTAGCGGCGACAGCGCACCTGCTGTTCCGAGCCCCGCCCGCCCTCCCGCAGAACTACAACTTCAACGGCAGCGGCGATTGCGCACCTGCCGCTGCATCCAACCCGTTCTCCTGCAGCAGCGCCAGCGTCTGCATGGCATACATTTACTTCATGGGACAAAAACTTCAACTAAAACTTGAACTTCAACTGCAGCGGCGCACCTGCCGCTCCGCATCAAACTCGCTCTCCCGCAGCAGCGCCAGCGTCTCCAGCCTCTCCTCCTCAGGCATTGCTACCATGGCCGACGCATAACTTAAGTGACAGACTACAACTTCAACTATAACTTCAACTGCAGCAGTGACGGCGCACCTGCCGCTCCGCATCCAACCCGCTCTCCCGCAGCAGCGCCAGTGTCTCCAGCCTCTCCTCCTCTTCCATTGCCACCATGGCAAACATTTACTTCATGTGACAGGATACTTCAACTACAACTTCAACTGCGGCGAAAGGCGCACCTGCCGCTCCGCATCCAACCCGCTCTCCCGCAGCAGTGCCAGCGTCTCCAGCCTCTCCTCCTCAGGCATTGCCACCATGCCAGGGGGTGCGTCCGGGTCTGGTGCCTCTGCGCGGCGGCGCTCGTCCTCCCTCGCCCACTCCATCTTGCGCTTCTCCAGGTACGCGGGCACGGACCCCTGCTCAGCAGCGAAACCAGCAGCAGAAGTGCTCAGCAGCAGCAGTGCTCAGCATGAGGACTGGTGCTCAGCAGCAGCAGTGCTGAGCAGAAGCGGCCGTGCTCAGCAGCAGCAAAGGTCAGCAGAAGACAAAGCGCTCGGCAGAAGTAGCAGTGCTCGGTAGAGGCCGCAGCGGTAGCAGCAGCAGTGCTCTGCACAGGCCGCAGTGCTCAGCAGCAGCAGTGCTCGGCAGAAACCGCAGTGCTCAGTATCAGAAGCGTTTAGCAGAGGCAGCGGTGATAGCAGCAGCAGCAACGGCAGCCATGGAAGCAGCACCAGCAGCCGTGAACCAGCGGTGGAAGTGCGGCTGCGATGGTAGCCGGCCGGCACCAATGTGTGCACTACACACCAGGAGCCTGTGGGGTCTCCCACCGCAGCCACCACAAGTGTGCAGATAAAAAATCCGGCACACTCACTGGGCACTCAATTTTGTTTCTTCAAGTTGATGTTGTTTCACTTGAAGTTCGCATTTTCAAGTTGTGACCACAGCACAGCTCAGCAAAGTGTGCAGCTGCGGGCGCACCGCTGCAATCGGGGCAGAGCAGCAAGGAGAGCACGCAGGCAGCGCTTGCCTGGCTCTTGTGCCTGAAGACGTCTGGCCCTGTGTTCCTGGCCGGCGGCTTCATGGTCTCTGCCTCAGCCCTGTCAACAAGAGGGGGGAAAACAAAAACACGGGTGACTCGGCAAGCGTGCACCAGATTTATGAGGGTGGGCTGAGCTGCAGAGGGTGTGCGCGCCAGGTGCGCCCGCAGCCTTGCGCCCAGGCAGTTCAGTGCATGGCGTGGTGCGGTTGTCACAGCTAGTGACAGCTACCATGGCACTGCGGTATACACGTCCCAGCCTGCCCATGATGCTGTGCATATGCGTGCACCCATGTTCGCTGCTGTGCCGAGGTGCAGGGTGTGCACGACTGCTGCCCTGGTGTGCAGGCACTTGCGGTTCCAGTGTAACTGCCACGGCCTACTTGTGAAAAGCGACGGTCCTGCGCGGCGCCAGTCTGCCACCCCGACGCGGCTCACTGCACATGAACCAGCCTTTCAACCAAGGAGTGACGGTTTCAATGTAACGCCGCACCTGTTGGCGACAGTTTCATTGTAACCGCCGCATCTGTTCATGACAGTTTCATGGTAACCGCCACAGGTTTTGAAGACAGTGTCATCTGTAACTGCCGCACCTGTTGGTAGCGATAAAGTTGATGGTGCTGCGCGGCGCCAGCTGGACGACCTCCTCGTGCCGCGGCACCTGCGGCTTGCGCGTCACGCCGCCGCCACCGGCACTAGACCCCCCTGCGGAAAAAACATCTTGGTGTTGACCCAGGAGCACACGCGCCGCAGGCAGTGCAGTGGGCCGGGCGGTTGTGCGGGCAGCCGTCAGCGTTGTGCGTGCAGACCATAAACGGAGCCGAACACTAAAAGTACCGCAGACGGAACTGGTGCGCACAGCAGCCACCAGCTGGCTGGCCATTGCGGAAGCAGCGACGTTTTTGGCGTGTGCACGCGGGTGCTGCCTGCCTGGATGTGCTTACTGAAACAGCATGACAGCTGCGTAGTTCTGGGGGGGCAACATGTCTGGTGGTGTGTGTGTGCGTGGGTGTGTGCGGCATGCAGTTTGCACAGACGTGGGCGCTGCACAGTGGGCAAGTTTGCTGCTGCTGCTCAGCAGTAGGAGCGGCACCCACTGCGTCGTTCTGGAGCGCTGGCACGGGTGTTGCTTGGGACTGAGGTATGTTGTGTTGCACAACAGTAGCAGACTGCTGCATGCACCCTGTGGCCTGGGTTGCGCCACTGCGCATGCCTGCTGTTGATGGACAGCACGCCAGTGCGGTCACGAGCGCTCACCATCAGTGCCCCCCCCCCCCCCTCAAATCCATGTTCTGATAGTATAGCTCTCATGTGGTTTGTAAACATAAACACTTCTGAACTATGTGTGGACCTCTTTGGGGAACCACTGCGCTACACGCGCCGCACCTTCCAAGTCGCCGTCCGGGAAGCCCATGCCCAGCTCATACCTGCGGTAGCAGCACACGCGCACCGGCAGCATGCTGTTGTAAGCACAAATGCAGCCAGTTTGCCACAATCGCCGGGCGCACTGCATGCCTTTGTACAAGTGCCTTGCGCAGGGCGGCAGTAGCTAAGCCCACCTCTCTATCACATGGGCGGCGCGCAGGGCCTCGGCGCGCGACTCCCTGGTGCCGCGCTTGAGGTAGTCTGAGTGGCGCATGGCGGGGTCAACGTCATCCACGCCCACAGCGCCCTGCGCAATCCTGCAGAAGGTGCTCAGCAGCGGCAGCACACATGCATGCAGGGCGTGTCAGTTCACGCCGCTGTCTGAGGGTGAACTGGTGCACATGTCCGGGGGTACTGCGGCAGCACCCAACACAGCAAGGCGGAAGTGACGCAGGTGACCATGCCAGGCATGCTCCTAATTATGCTCAGTGACTTACTTGGACTTGACCTTCTTGAACTGCTCCATCTTAAAGAGGTTGGCCTCCGCCGCGAGGCGCTCCTCCTCCTCCGCTCTGCGGCGCCGGTTCTCCTCCTGCTGCCGCTTCAGCGCCAGCTTGTTCTCGCGCTCATAGTCCAGCGACGAGCGCCTGTTTCACACATGGGTATCCATACAAATCGAACATAGTTTGATGCTTTTGTCACTCAAAAGGCGCACGTGGGTGCACATGAGCCACGTGTCTGTTGAATGGCAGGGTGGTGCGTGTTATCGTGCGTGTTGGCAGGTGCAGGGGACACGCAAGTCCACACCATGAGGTGCATGCGTGTGGCGTGCGGCATGTATTGGCGCCAAGCGCTGAGTGGGCAACAGTGCAGCAAAGGGTTGGCTTGAAATCGACATGCCGCACCTGCTGTGAAGCGAGACTGTCGCACACGTCGGTGCGCGGCAGAGGAAGCTGGCAGCGGCGGAGGCCTTTCAACAGATCAGCAGCGGGGGACGCGGGGGGCTTTGCATTCGCTAGGCATGTGGTGCAGCGTCAGCAGCATGTCGTACCGCTCTTGTTCGCTGAGATGTGGTTTGGCAACTTTGCGAAGGTGGTGCATACACGTGGCAGTTGGGGGGTGCGTTTGCCCCCCATTCCGCAGGCTCACACAGACTTGCAGAGGTGCATGAGCGCCCTGCCCTGCTGCTGGCACATCCACGTCTTGCCTGGTAGCCGCGCAGAGCTGCCAACTGCCCCGCAGGGCCGGCTGCTAGAGCGCAACACCCTGCAAGGTCACAGGTTGGCAGTTGAGCATTATCACTAGGAAGCCCGCAGGTGCGCTGTGTGAGTGGGGGGATGGTGGCGGGCGCGCTGACCTGGCATTTTTGGACGGCGAAGGGCCGTGCAGCAGATCCGACACTGTATCTCGGCCGCCACCGTGCCCGTGGGTCACTCGGTATTGGGGATGCGCCATCCCGCAAGCGTTTCTCCTTTCAAAAAGTCCACCCTCTGGTTGTTGCCAAACCCGTTGGTCCGCCCCAATGGCGCGCTGGTGTGGGCGCGACGGCACAGGTGAGGCGCGCCCACGCACCGGCGCGGCGGGGGGGCGCTGGCGGGTTGTTGGCGTGCCTACTGTCGTCTTTTCTCGTGTGTTTTTGTGCTGCAGTGCACCGTCAGGACCAAATTGCAGCCAAACGACGGGTAGGCGAAGTGCTCAACAGCAGCAGGCAGCTTTTTTTAGGAGGTGACGGCGCGAGACACACAACTTGGGAGAGGCGAGGCATAGCACCATCGGGCGGCCGTCGAGCACCCCCAACCACCACCAGGGTGAAGACTGCTGCCGCTGCCCCGTCCCCACCCATCACCTCCCTTCCCCCCCACCGCGCACGAGCCACACACGGCGCTAGGGTGCACTCTCTGCTGCCTTTCCACCACTGAGCGCGACTCCAGCTTGAAGTCGGGGTGAGAACGAAGGCGTTGCTGGCGGCTGCCGCCAAGGGCACCAGCCCCTACACCGTGTACATCGGCAGGGTTGGCGGCAGGTGAGGACGGCGCGGATGTCTCTCGGCGCGTGAGGCGTGCGCCAAAAAGAGACCGTTGGCGTGGTAGGCTTCTCGAGGCAGGCAAATCGATGCTGCCGGCACTGTGCAGTGTTGTGAAGGCTGTGTGCCCCTGCGCTGTCGTGCGTTTGTTTGCTGGAGCGGACGGAACCACCGCCACGGTGGCAACGTTGCGCCCGGCGCTGCCTCAGCAAAGGCACCCCCACCGCCCGTGCACACCACTTCCCCCGCCCATCGCCCTCCCCCGACGTGTTGCCGCAATCCTTGCAGCGGGACCCTGGACAGCCCCTACGCCGCCAGGTGGCGGACCCGCGGCAGGCGCAGCAGCGGCAGAGGCATGGCGCGCCTCGAGGATGACGACTCCGGCAGCGAGATAGAGGTCGAGAGCGACGAGTACTTGACAGGTGCGCCCATCCCCCTCCCGCCCCCCGTGACGCCCCCAACTCCCGCCCCCCTCAGGGCAACACCCCCCCCCCTTTTAGCCGGTCGGCCTGCTGCTACCGGTGCCCCTGCCGGCCAGGCGTGTGCATCACCGCCACCTCTGACGAGATTGCCGCTGCCGCTGCTGTAGGGGTAGGCGCTGCTGACGTTGTTGTGCTGCCCTTGCCGCTGCCGCTGCCGTGCTGCTGCTCGCGTCAGGCCGCTGGACTCCCGAGGAGCACGAGAGGTTTTTGTACGGGCTCAAGGAGTACAACAAGCAGTGGAAGCTCATTGCCGACCTCATCCGGACCCGCACGGTCGTGCAGGTGAGGCAACTCATCGAACACTTGCACGCACCAACAGCGCCTCTCTCCCCAACGCCATGCCAACCAACACAACAACGGAACCCTTTTCGAACTTTCCCCTGTGCTGGCTGCTGTTCCCGCCCTGCAACCGAAATCCAACCCTCGACTTGCACTCCCAGCCGCCTCTCACTGGCGTTTCACCACCGCCTAAGCACCTGTCTCACCCTCCCCCCCCCCCCCCCCCCCCCCCCCCCCCCCAGGTGCGCACGCACGCGCAAAAGCACTTCCAGAAGATGGCACGGATGCAGGCGCAGGCAGGGCGTGCCGCAGCTGCCGCTGCCGCCAACGCGGGCGCCGCCGCCGCGCGCGAAACCCCCCCTTCCTCCTCCGCCAGCGAACGCCCCGCCCCCGTCGCGGCGCCTGTGGCTCGCGCTCCTGCTGCTGGTGGTGACTCCCGGCGGCGCTCCCGACGCACCAGCGCCATGGCTGCCTCTGCAGCGGCGGCCGCCGTTCCCCCCCCCGCGCCAGCTGCCGCCGCCGCGGCGGCGCCTTCGCCCAGCGCGAAGCGGCGCAAGAGCGCGCCCGGCGCGATGCCGCCGCTCATGCTGCCTGAGGTGTGTGCGCCATTTTTTTTAAAGGAAATGTTTGTGTGATAAACGCACATGCTCTGGCTTGTCCACCACGCTGCCGCCGCGGTGCGTTGCAGCCGCCGTCGCCGGTGCCCTCTTCGCATGTTCACTATACACGTGCTCAGCGCTGCGGTGGCAGTTACGCCCCACGGCTCTCTCACCGCCCCCTGCAAAATTTACGGGTTTCTCTTTCTTCTGTCACTGCAGCAGCAGCGGCGCCCCACCAGGGGCGTGTCCATCACTGTGCCGCCGCAGCCGCACACTGGCGCCTACCCCACGCGCGCGAGCACTGCGCCAAAGGCTGTGGACGGCTTTGCCTCCGCCGGCCTGCACGTGAGCAGCACGCTGCTTGGCGCACAGGCGGTGCCGCCACGGCCCAGCCCCACCTCCGTTGCGGACCTCACGTGAGTCCACCTGCAGTAGCAATACAGTATGGACTTCATGTGGATGGTGTTCACCTTATTTTGGGCGTAACATGTGTTACCCCCCCCTGCCAGTACAGTAGCACTTATAGTGTGGATGTCATGTGGATGCACACAGGGAAAGTCCAGTATATGGTGCGGCCTGCCACTACCGTAGTAAAGTGTGGATTTCATGTGGGCGGACTACCGCACACCGGGAGCATGTGTGGCGCACCCGCCGGCCCTGCGAACCCCCCTGTGCTGTCACCTGGCAACTCCCCCATGTGCGACCCACCTAACCAATACACCCAACCGCATGTAACTGCCAACAAAACTGCCACCGTTCCGCAGCGGTTTCTCCCTCGAGACGGCCTTTGGCTCGGATCTCGGGTCCGTTTCCTGGCTCACGGATCAGCCCGAACTCAAGCCTGCCCCGCCCAGCGACTCTGCGGCGGCGGCGGCGGCGGTGACAGCGCCTGCCACCATTCCGCAGTCCTACCCGGGCGCGTTCTGGCTGGACGCGGCGGGGGAGAGCAGTGCGACCGCCTCTGTGTCCAGCGACGGCGAGGGCGGCTGGGGCACTGAGAGCGAGATGGGGCCGGCGCCTGAAGGTGCACGTGCTACTCTGCTCAGCAGAAGACTCGGTGGCGGTCGCTGGGTCTGCTGCCACAGTACTTGGCGCCGGGCAGGTGTTGTCGCGTGGTGCGCTGGCTCCGCACCCGGTGGCAGCTGCGCGCTTGTGTGCGCACGCTGCGTCTTGTGAGCAACCTGTGACATGCCCTCTCTCAACCCATCGCTCATCTGCTGCTGAGCAACACCTGCTGCTGCCCGCACCTACCAACCCCTAACCCCCCCCCCCCCCCCCCCGCACCCACTTGCTGCTGAGCAGGCATCCTAGACCTGGACCTGACCTTCCCGGACTGCGTCCTTGACGGTCCAGACCCCGTTTTCGGCCCCTCCCTGGCGGGCGCGCCCTCTGGCTGCTCAGCAGCCGTCGGCGCCAAGCGTCCCCGCGACGCCCTGTCCCCCGATGACGTCATCGGCACGGAGCTGGACCTGCTCAGCCTGGAGCCGCTGCCGCTGAGCGCCGCGGCCGCGCGGCGCGCCGCCGAGGCGCCCGCCGCCCTGGAGGAGGTGGACCAGGACGTGGACTCGTTTGTGCGCTCGCTCCTGCGCTACCCGCCGCAGTGCACTGCCTGAGCGCGCCGCCCAGCAACCCCCCACGAGCGTGTGCTGCTCAGCGCCCGCCACTGCGTTGGCGGGACAGGCAAGAGGCGCAGCGGCGGCGGGGGAGCCTGCCGCCGGTTTCGGCGCCACCCGAATCTGGCCCATATTTGGCCAGTTTTTCGGTTCGCGCCGGTGTCCGCACGGCCCGCGGGCGGATGTGCCCGTGGCCGCGCGATAAGAGCAGCTGCTGTTGGTGCAGCGCCGTTGTCCACCGCCCCCCCCCCCCAGTGTCCGCTGTCCGCCTGCCGCCGCCGTTTGCACGCGCGTGCAGCTAGAGGGCGGTTCTGCAGCTTGGTAGCTGGGGGGGGGAGGGGGGATGTGGCAACGGGGCGGGGGGAGCAGCCGGCAGCGGCATGCCCCCCCCCGGTCACCCTTGGCGGGTTACAGCGCCGCGCAGTGAGATAGCCTCTAGCCTGCGCCGGCGCTTTCGATTCCGGACGGGGGGGGGGGGGGCCCGGGGGGGGGCGG
>JAULBY010044642.1:0-12815 GCA_032358315.1 Ophiocytium majus
CCGCCCTCGCCGCCACTGCCGCCGCTGCTGCCACCGCCGCTGCCGCTGCCGCCACTGCCGCCACCGCCGCCGCAACCGCCGCCGCCGCCGCCGCCCCTGCCCCACAGGCGCCTATGTGCGCTTCCAGCAGGGCGAGTGGACATCATACACAGTGCAGGTGCCGCAGGCCTTTGTGCAGCTGTTTTTGGAGGTGCGGCACAGCACGCTCACGGGACAGGGCTTCCGTGTGATTGCGGACAGCGTCAACTGCCAAGACCCCGAGGCAGATGGTGGCATGCTGGTGCTCGACGTGAGTTATTCTAGGTTGAAGTTTCCAACCTCAAGTTGAAGTAGTCACATACAAGTTGAAGTTGGTGGTGCTGCAGCAGCGACGGCGGAGATCACCCACCCACGCACCCACGCACGCACGCACACATTGCCACGCCTTCTGCCTACCTCGCAGCTATCTTCACGCGTGCGCCACTTGTCATCTGTGCTGCTACAGCCGGCGTCCTGCTGTGATGGCGGTCAGAGCTGCGCTGGCGCTTGCGGGCTGTGGGTGTGCGTGCGCTTACGCTGCCACCGGTGGCGCTCTAACATTAACAGCCGCCGACTGCCAGTGTCCCCATGCGCGCCCACCACACCGCCGCCTTGCACCTCCAGCGTAAACACTGCGCTGGTGCAAGGGCTGACATGTTGTGCATTGTGTGGCACATGCGTGCACACACGCATTGCAGTGCAGGCACCCGCTTCAGGTGCATGGCATTCTAGCATGCACAAGAGGCGTATGCGCTGCACCAACCCACTGTTTTTTCCTCTCGCGCCTGCAATGAGGCGCCACTTGCGACCAGCGTCGGCGGGCAGACCGGTGGGGCCACACCGCCTCCCGCGCTTGCCCCCAGCAACAGCATCCAAGTCCGCTATCACTGATGCATGCTGAAACCGCCCGTGCGCACACGCGTGTTGTGGTGGTTGTACAGGCGCCAGAGCTGAGGGCCGCCTGGCCGCCCACCATTCTGCCACCGGCACAGCTGAACGCCGGGCGGCTGTGCTGGCTCACGGAGCGCTGGGAGGCCCAGCCGCTGCCCGTGGGAGTGCACAAGCTTGTGTTCTGCGCGCTGGGGGACGAGCTCAACGTGCAGGTGCGTTTTATACCACTTCGAAGTACTTTTAAAAGTACCACTACTTACTACCAGTACACTGTCGTATATTACTTCTGAAGTATTTGCGGCTGTGCTGGCTCACGGAGCGCTGGGAGGCGTTGCCGCTGCCCGTTGGGGTGCACACGCTCGTGTTCTGCGCACTCGCGGACGCGCTCAACGTGCAGGTGCGCACTTATACTACTTAAAGTACTTCTAGAAGTACTGCTTCTGAAGTACTTACTACCAGTACACTGTAGTATACTGTAGTATTACTTCTGAAATACTTGCGGCTGTGCTGGCTCACGGAGCGCTGGGAGGCGCAGGCGCTGCCCGTGGGCGTGCACAAGCTCGTGTTCTGCGCACCGGGGGACAAGCTCAACGTGCAGGTGCGCAGAAATGCTACCGGCATTAGTTACTGCCGCTAGTACACACTTCCAAGTACTTTGTCGTACTTCGACAAAGGTATCTGTCTGTGTCTCTGTGGTTTGGACTGGAGCTGAGACTGCAATGGGCCTGGGTATGGTCAACTCCGAATCTGCGTTTTCCAGCATGCCCATGGGGGTGCACAAGCTCGTGTTCTGCGCACTGGGGGACGAGCTCAACGCTCAGGTGTGCACTTGATACCTTTGAGTAGTTGTATGTTTTGCTTGTGGGCGTGCAAGAGCCCATGCCATGCATGCCAGCGTGCATGAACCTCACCACCACCTCAAGTTGAACTTGCCCTTAACGTCTGCCACCTGCACTTGGAGCTGGGTAGGGCTGGGCTGGTTGTCGAGGCTTGGCCCGGTGCGGTTTGAGGCCGGGACTCCAGGCGGCGGTACATCCTACGGCGGGCCGGCCTGCCCACACAGACGCTCCGCACGCCTCTAAATCTGGCTCGGGTTGTGGGGGCCCGTTGGACGGTGGTGGCCCCCAGAGTGGCTGGCGACGTATTTGTAGTGATGGGTCACAGCGTATAAATTTGGCATTATACGCTGTTTAACGTATTTAAATATGATGTATCACGTATCGCAACGAGTGTATATATACGGCAAATATGCGGTATATCGCATTTTTGGGCGTAGAAATACGTAGAAATACGCCTTATTCTGTGGAACATATAAAATACTCATACGCCGTGACCCATCACTACGTATTTGGCATAACGAGCTGTGTGCACACGTCACCTGCCGAGCATTGCTCACACGCCCTCCCTTATGCCCGCCTGCCGCCACCGCTGCTTCTCATCGTGTTGCCCCCTGTGCTGCTCCCTCACAGTACATTGATATCACGCCGTACGAACCCGTGCACGACCTCAAGGATGGGCCCGGCTGCTACTGACCACGAAGAACTTTATTTGCTCCGTCAAAAATTTCTCAACTTTGGCAATTTCAGAAGCTGCCGCTGGATACAGGCAGAGCCGACACCGGCGCCCCGCCTGCAGCGGCACGCACCCACTCTCGATACTGTCGGTGTTCTCCCGACCGCGCGGTGTAAATCCGGCCCAGCCGAGCACAGACAGGCCATAAGCGTGCTTCGCACGCTGTGCGCACTTCGGTCGCCCCCCTCCATCCCACGCCGCGGCAGCAGCTGCGTACCTGCTTCATACACCCCTTGGCCCCCCGTTCCCACAGTTTTGCACTTTCGATAGTTGGTGATTTCAGTGTAGGGGTCCTGTCACAGTGCGTGTGTGTGCGCATCATTCGCGTGTGCCCCTGTTCGCAGGGGGCGCCGTGTATGTGTCACTGGCCACGTTGCGCGTTCGCGCGGGTGTGCTGCTGCAGCAGCGGCGGAAAAACGCCCACTACCACTAATATAGTTGGATTAGGTGGACGTGCTCACGCTCAGCAGCGCGTCTGTGCGTGCCCTGCTCTGGTGCTGTGTGCATGCCTGGCGCTGCAATGGCCACAAGCAGCACTACTAGGGATCACGGTAGTACAGTGGCGGTACACACGTCGCCTTCTGAAGTAAATGTGTTTTGTGTGTTTAAGTGGTTCGTGGACTGGCACTTGTGGGCGTGCGAGAAGTCACAGGCAATGCATGCCGGCATGTTGCAGCCAAATCATCATGCATGGCCCATTCTTAGCCGTGGGCTGTCAGTCAAAGGCAGTACATTACTACAGCAGCACGTCAACAATTAGTTTGAAGTACTTCTAAGAGTACTACAGTAGTAGTACGTTACTTCAAGTACTACAGAATGTATTGACATGCCTGTGTGAAAAAGAGTAGTTTGCGCATGGCCTGTTGAGGATTGGTGCCAGCTACCGTATGCTACAGGTAGGGGCAGGGCATGCACGTCTGGCAAGGCTGTATTGGCCATGAGCACACAGCAGCTCTTGCACAACCAGCAGAGCACACACTGTCTCGCAGGAAGTGAAACCTTCATGAACAATTTGGTGCCAGGTATTGTGTCATTTGTCACAGTAGTGCGGCACACACTCGTGTCGAATAATACTAATAGGGCAGCACTGCTACCCACTGCCTCAATATTCCGACGGACGTGTACGCATGAGTGCAGGTGCGTCCCCACGTTACAACAGCTTGTCAAGCAAATGCCATTACAGTGCTCATACTTCAAAGTGCGATTTGCAAGCCATCTCGGTACGTGCAAAATGTGTGCAGCAGCAGCCGTTATGGCTGACTCACAGGCATTGACATGCCACACACAGCAGGCCGCCACGGAGAGCAGTGCGGCACCACCAGCAGCAGGACTCAGCACCGCACCGGGGCTGCAGCAGGTGGTGGGGGGGGCGCGGGCATGCACTGCGCTGCCCAAATGCAGCTACAGCCAGCGGTGGTGTTGTGGTGCAAGAGTGTCAGTGCGCACTGACTCGCCTCACTGCAGCACGCCCGCCCCCCAGTGCCCAGGCATAAGGCACGGGTTTGGCACCGCATATGTACCATACCTAAAGGTAACATTTACGACTGGCGTGTAGGCGCTGGGGCGCGCGCGAAGCTGGCAGCACCGCAGCCTTCATCGCGCGAGACGGCACACCAGCGGCGCTTGCCAGGGCCTCTAGCCCAAGCAAGCGGGCGCAGTGTGGCGATGCACCATGTGCCTGGTTGGTGCCGCTGCAGTACTGGGCCCCCTGGCTGCGCACTCACTCTCGTTGCCGAGGCAGCCACAGCCAAGTGAGCTCACAGGCACCGCCGCTCGCACTGCCGCGCGCGACTGCCCATAAACCATCAGCGTTAACACCACCCACTGGCATCATCCTTCTTTCTCCGTGCGAAAACTGTACCTTCGTGGCTGGCCAGTGTGGCAAGCTTCAGACGTCGCTACCCACACGGGCCTTTGCCGCTGGTGCAGGCCTTCCCAGCCATCGGCGGCACTCCAGGCCCGCCTCAGTCCAGCTTGGCGCCGCCGTTTGTGCGGCTGCTGGCGGCTGCGGCGGCGCCAGCGGCAGGTGGCCGCCGTTTTTGTGCGCGCGCGGTGCTGACTATGATGCCCGCCCAGTACAGGTTGAGCAGGTAGGACAGGGCCACGGCCGCGCAAAAGGTGTCTTGCAGCAGCGGCGGGAACTGCAGCTGCGTCCGCACCTGCGCAACACATGCATGGGGGTGGGCAGGGACACCAATGGCGCTGGTGCGGTTCAGTTTCCCTGCAGCCTGCGCGTGAGTCACTTATTAATACTTCAAGTAAGTTATTATACCACATTACTAGTAGAAACCACCTTGTCTTCTTGAGTACTGGTACTAGGTAGCTGGTTACTAGTACTAGCAGTGTGTAGCATGTTTTGATGCAATGTCCACCCGTCCACTGTGGCCATGACAAGCCCTGCTGCACGTGCGCACTGCACGCAGATCCTGAGCCTTCCTTAGAGACTCTCTGTACTACAGTAGTACCAGTGGGTGACCACTTGCCTCCCGTAGAGAGACTCCCGCACTACAGTAGCACTAGTAGGTGACCACTTGCCAAGGCACTGATTGTGTGCATAGTACCGACCGGGTTTGTGAGCAGGTTTGGGTGGGGCATCCCAGCAACTGCTCCTAGAACCGCGCCTGTCGCCACCCAACCTAGTACTTCAAATATTTGTATGATGTAGCAGCAGTGTTCACGTTTAACGCCAGTGTACGAGTGGGCAAATGATGACGGCAGCAAGCAATGGGGTTTCAAAGCTCGCTCTGCACCCCAGCGGTGCAGACACCAGAGTCCGACCGGTTGCAGTGTGTCTCAGTCGCCAAAGAACAAGTGAAAGAAACCTAGTAGGCTGCTAAGCCCACATAGTGCCGTGGCTGGGGTAAACCGCCAGGCCGGAGCCCGTGGGATGATCTGCCCGCCTGACCATACAGTAGACACACCCCACATCTACGCGCGGCGGTGAGTGTCCTTGAGGGCTAGGGATGTGTTCAGAGTGCAATTTCCAACAGGACCTTAATTGTGGGATGCCCCCAAAAGTCAGCTGTGCGCGTTGCAAAGGCAGACCCACGTTCAAGTCCGCCCCAAAGAAGTCACTCATAGGACGATGACCTCACACAAACATTGGGGGACGCACCTGCCAGGGGCTCACAGTGAGCGCACCATGAAGCCCAGCCCACTCCTGCTCAGCACATGAGCAACTTGCTGTCATCACATCCGGCGTGCACACACTTCAGCTGTGCCAGCGCAACTTCAACTAGCACCCTACCCGCTCGTGTCGGCTCCGCCACCCCGCGCCCGAAGTACACTCACATCCTGTATCGTGTGTGTACGGTATGCACATGACCCCGTGTGTGTGTGACTAAAGCACTTCAACTATGCTGACGCATACTTCAAGTGCAGTCACAACATGCGCGCGCCCGATTAAACTCATACCTACCAAAGTAGTGGCACAACATCTACATGCGGTGCGCACATGCGGCCCCGCGTCTCTGCACAAATACACAAACTTCAAGTATGCGAGTGTGTACTTCAATTGTGAAACAAACGCATACGCACCTGCCAGAGGTCCACCAGCAGCGCCCCGTACAGCCCAATTCTGCTCAGCAGAAAGAGGGCCACAAAGGCTAGGTTCAGTGCAAGACCCCCCGGCCGGCCCACCACCCAGCGCAGTATCCACCTTAGGTTCAACAGGGGTGTGCTGAGCTCAGCAGAGAACAGGACTGCGTGAATCCTGGGGGGGATGCACGCGTGGGCAACAGCGGCGGCACGCGTAAGCAGCATATGATGATGGGTCAGGGCGTCCAGATGTGTTATAGAGAGCGCTTGAGGTATCAAATGGTGCACGTAATGAGAATGTATATGTGTACATAGGTTATGCAAGATATGCGGAGTGGTCCCATGGCCAAAAACGCGATTCATGGCGTGCGTGGTGCATGGATAACTACCTATATGTGTATCACAATATACTTGAAGTATTTCAAGTAGAAGTATCGATACGAGTGCGCACACTGTGTGCGCGTGTCACACAGCACATGATGACCATTTCATCAGTAGCAATGCAGCTACGGTGGCAGGGCCTAGTAGCGGTACAGCAGTGTACCCGGCTTAAACAGCCACACATACACTGGCCATCCCATTACAGTGGCCAATGCCTAGCCAGCCCGAAACTCCCAGTCTTTGCATAGATCCAAGTACCGGTACACACGCATTCCCGCCTTTCACAGTCATCCTGATACAAAGCGGCCACCGATTTCAAGGGGGGGGGGGAGGGACACCGGGTGCATCACTGTGCAGTGGTTGAACGCGCGTGGGGTGGCAAGTGTACCCCTCCTGAAGTACACTTGTAAGTACTTCGAAGCTCCAGGTACTTCAAATACAGTGTATGTACATGCTATTACATACTAGTACACTCATATACACAATTCATGGACTTGGGGGTACAGCGTAGTGAACTTGAAAAATGGTAGCACTACTACAAAAGTATAATGTTGTGTAAAGCTGGTTACAAGATAGGCTGCATAAGCCCCCTGCGGCGCACCTGTACTGGTCGGGCAGCTGCGGAAACAGCGCTCCCAGGACCAGAACGACACTGAAGACCACGTGGTGCACCAGCATGGCAGGGTTCGGGTTCAGCCGCCACGTCTGTAACCGAGCCACGGCAGCAGCAGCACACGGCGGCAGTTGTGGAGCAGGTGTAGTGGCTGCGAGGGGTGTGGATTGGTGCACTGGCTGCGGCAGCGTGCGTTTGCGTGGCATGTGCGGCATGGCGTGTGTGTCATGCATGTGCAGCAGTGACGTTGAGCGGGCGCACTGGGGTGATGCGTGTGGGATGGTGCACTGGCTGCAGTGGCGTGCACTTGCACGGCATGCGCGGCATGGCGCATTGCCGCGTGCCATTACGTAGCCTGTCAGCGGCATGGTACTCACGTGCGTCTAGGCATGCATTTGTAGTACTTTCATGAGCGGCACGAGCGGCAGCTGGGCGTGTGCGTACACCATGCCTCGGCACAAACACAAAAACCATTTAGGCGTACAAATGCCTACGGCTCAAATATACACAACACTTCAGTACTATTGGTGTATTTGGCACGATGTACTGTGGTACACAATACAGCGTAAATCCGCGCCCATAACCGCAATACACAGCGTATATGGTGCGTAAATGTATGTCTACCAAATGCAACAGTACATCACAACATGTTTGTACAAGCGTTATATGGCTGCACCAGAGCACGCTGTGTCACACACCAGACTCCGCACGTGGCTCAGTGCTAAGAGCACGCTACAAACGGGTACACTTAGGTGCTAGCAGGGACACGCCCCTAAAACTAGGTATGTACACGCTTGGTTTACTAAGCGCTTGATATTTTTGTCAAATTTAGTCATAATTCATTAAACGTTTAGTTACAATCATACTAAGCAGGGGGCAGCGGCACGCGCTCACTCACCCGCAGCATGTGCGACGTGTCCACGACCACGTATGTCAGCAGCATGGCGGTCATCTGGTGCAGCACAGCCACACTGGGGCCGTCGCCACGCGTGTGCAGAAAGGGAATCTCCCGCGACAGGTAAGGCCGCGCCTGGGCGCACCCAAGTTCAAGTACAAGTTGAAGTACAAGTTGAAGTTGAAGTTCAAGTCAAGGTGACATTAGGGGTAGGTGCAGCCCAGGCACTGCTCAAGGTTGGAACAGAAACTACCAGGTCAAGGCCTGTGGTGTGCCTATACTCGAGTGGTGTAGACCCCAAGCAGTGCCTACCCACCACCTGCCGCCAGAGCTGAGAGATGCTTCAGAGTGCTCTTGAGCAACCGCAACGCAATGAGGCACACGTTCAGTAGGGCGCGAGGTTGACACAAAAAGTGGGCTGCCCACGCGTTGCCACTCCCGTGGGCAGTGGAGCACACCTCAGGGCGCTGGCGTCGGCACGACACAACTGCGTGCCGCAACTACTGCGTCGCCGCTGCGCTACACAGGCATGGTGCTTGCGCAAGAATTGACGCATGGGTAGTGTGCCGTCCCGATTTTTTACGAGTGCAGGATGGCGGTGCCTAGCATGCCTATGGTGGTCGCCGGCAGTGCGGCAGCTCAGCGGCAGCAACGTGTGCAGCCGGGAGTGTGCGCGCACGCCTGCTGCCAAGCAGTGCGGTCACTGCTGCAGCGATCAGGGCGCCGCCTGCTGGCGCTCACCATGGCCAGGTGTGATAAGGTGTACAGGGCCACCATGAAGGACAGCGCGTGCACGGCAAACACCTCCTGCACGCTGCGCTTCAGGGGCACGCCCGCGTGCCGCCGCCGCCACCACGCCGGCAGCCCCGCAACCGCCGCCAGCCGAAGCGACTCGCACGCGGCGCATGTCGCCCATGCCGTCTGCCAGCGGGCACGCGCAGGGCTGACGGCAGCGGCATTGCTCAGCAGCAGCAGCGGTGCACAGCAGCGCAGCAGCAGGACCCTGCAACGACGTCGTGCACCGTGGCCGCCACCTGTCTCGCAGACGCCGAAGGGATGGATGCTTGCCTGCTTTGCGTGCTGCTGCAAAAAGGTTGCACAAAATACAGCTGGGCGGGTCCACTGCCAAACATGACCACACACATAGAAGTGGCATGCTCGGGGGGCAGCAGCCCGACCCCAACGTGTCTCTGTCTGCTGGTGATGCAACACCACAAGGTCAGGCGATGTCTGCGGCCGAGTCAGGTGTCCCCAACATGCTGGCCAACAGCAGAAACGAGACACGGAAACTTCGCTGCCGCAGTCTCTACCGCAAGGCACCCACGCACCTTCCAGAAGTCGCCATGCCCTGCTGCGAACCCACAGGCCTGCAGGGCCGCAAGTGCCAGCGCCGCTGGCAGCCATCCCCACGCGGCACTGCCAAGGCCCTCAGTGAGGCCTGAACTCATGGCGGGGGGGAGTTCGGTTTTTTGCGTTTCGCCCATTGTGGGCTGCCCTGCGCCGCCACCACCGTGCCGCCGCGGCTGCTGCAGCACCAGTCAAGGCCGCTGCCAGGTCGCCCTCGTGCGGGGGCCTGCTGCGTTGGTGGCAGGCGTGCTCCTGGCCCACTCGCTCTTTTTCGTGCACATGACGAACATGCGACATGCCTGGGCCCCCTCGGATGATCGCAGAAATCGGGAACCGGTGCCGAGGACTTCAACTTCTGCACCAACTTCACCTTAAGGAACCAGCCAAACACTAAGCTTCCAACGCCTGCGCCTTTCCGCGCCGGGCCGGTCTCGCGCGACTTTGCGTCGGCGCGATCGCACAGCAACATCATGCGTGCAGGTCAAGGGCAGCATACGGCGGCGGCCTCCACGGGGGGGTGGGGACGCCTGCACCTGCTAGTGCGATCGCAAGCATCGGCAGCACCGCACCAGTAGACGCAGGTGTGGGGCACAAGCATGACTGCACGTGCGCCACAGGAGCAGGAGCGGGAGGGGGGGCGGGAGGGGGTGCGGCCACCACAGCCGCCTTGTCCTTACCAGCAGCAGACGGGGCAGCAGGTGCCAGGCCATCAACATGAGCAACTGCTGCAGCAGCGGCAGCTGCTCGACGACGAGGCGCTCGCCACCTGCTTCCAGTTCCTGGGAGCAGGACACTTCCTGCTCGCGGGAGGCACCTGCAAGCGCTGGCGCAACGTCTACCAACGCCAGCACCGCGCTCACACCAGCCTGTACAGCTGCGTGTGGACAGATGAGCTGCTGGAGCTCGCCCGGCAGCACGGCGGGGGTTGGACGCGGGCCCACACCAACCACGCTGCGTTCAAGGGCCGCCTTCAGCGTGTGCGCCAGAGCCATGCCACCATGCCATGGAATGGAGATGCCTACTTGGGGGCGGCCATGGGTGGCCACCTGCACGTGCTGCAATGGCTGCGGTCCGCCGGCTGCTCGCTGCGCCACTGCGGGGCTTGCGGCGGCACCACTCACTGCCTGGCCTGTGCAGGGCACCCAGTGCCGACGCCACTGCTCCCCGCCAGCGGCAGTGCAGTCTCTTTGCCAAACCTCCACATGCACTTTGGCTCGTTCGCACACCACTGTGTGGAGTCTGCAGCCGCCAGCGGCGGCCATGTGGCGGTGCTTCGCTGGGCGTCCGAGCAGCCGGAAGCGGTGAGGCATCACATGTGCGAAACGGCCTTCGCCGCAGCAGCACAAGCGGGGGCAGTGCATGTGCTGGAGTGGGCTGTTCGGGAGAGGGAGCCGCCGGTGGTGCCCATGAAGCTGCTGGCTAAGAGCATCGTGGAGGCGGCGGCACGTAGTGGCGACCTGGGCGTCTTACACTGGCTGCATGATGCGGGCTGGTTCACAATAGCTCAGGTGGTGGACTCCCCCACGGTGTGCAGAGCTGCCGCTGAAGGCGGCAACCTGGCTGTACTTGGGTGGGCGAGTTCTGCGGGCTGTGTCTGGGGCGGGGACACATGCTGGACTGCAGCAGCCAGTGGCCACTTGCACGTGTTTCAGTTCCTGCACGCCAACGGCTGCGAGTGGCATGAGTGGACGTGCGCTGCCGCAGCAGATCGTGGCGACATGGAGATGCTACGGTGGTGCCATGACAACGGGTGCCCCTGGAATGCCCGCACCTCGTCACACGCAGCAAGGGGTGGGCACCTGCAAGTGCTGCAGTGGGCGCACGCACACGGATGCGGGTGGGGTGCGTCTGTGTGCGAGAGTGCAGCAGCGGGAGGCCACCTGGAGGTGCTGAAGTGGGTTCGGGCACAGGGCTGCCCCTGGTCGTCAGCAACAACTGCCTCGGCTGCGAGAAAGGGGCACCTGGAGCGTCTCCAGTGGGCGCGTGACAACGGCTGCGACTGCAAGAAGAGTGATTCGGCATGGGTACGCATGGCGGAGCAGCGGCGGCAGCAGGAGCAGCAGCAGCTTGCTGAGCACGAGGAGCACCAACAGGAGCAGGAGCAGTAGCAGCAGCAGCAGCACAAGGGGGAAGAAGGGTTGTCGCGCTGAGGAGCGATGCAGCTACACTGCGGATGGTGTGACAGCGGGGGCGCGTCAGCTCAAGGTGCGCCAGCAGTTGCAGCAGTCACCGCTGGAGCAGCATCACAGTGCAGCAGGTTATACATGTACAGTGTGCTACAGTAGCAAATATGTAATGAACGGCAGCTGGGCGGTATACCAGAAGTGAACTGCTGCCAGGAGCAGTGTGGGGCTTGAGCGAATGGCGCCGCCTCTGGTGTTGCACAAGCTTGCTTCGCTCACTGCAGGAGGCATTATTGGTTGCATTTGCATGTATGGATGCATCCCATAGAGGTGTCGTGCAGGCACTTCAGAAGTATTTGGTGGTAGTGAGGACAAGTGTCCCCTTAGCGTGGGGCATGGGCTTTTACTGTCATTCCACTCGAGACGGCTGCGTCACCGATAGATACGCACATTGACAGAGACAACTAGTCGCACTCACTGCACTGTGGACTGGGTATTGTGTACCGCTAATACTGTACAGCACTTCTGAAGTAGTACTACTGTAGTATGTAATTTGCCTTTTGAATTATGTAGTGAGGTATGCACGTACTAGTGCGGTACTACATAGCACTGGGTGAAGTCGCCCATCATTGCTGGTGCGTGCACGCACGTTTGCTTGTGTACTCTTATTAAACTCCGCTTAGGGCGCGGAAAGCCCTTTGCACACGGTGCGTGTGACCATGCTTATGTACCAGTTGCAGTCGTGGAAACCCCTGTAACCTCTGCCCTCGGCAGTATACTACACAGTCGCACACAGAAATACCAGGTATTTTCAAGTACTACGTAGTATATGGGACATACTTCAATTTTTTTTCTTTTGTAATCTAGTAGTTAATACCGCTGCAGCACAATCAGCAGCAGCAGCAGCCGGAGCCAGCACAGCGAGCGAATGCTGCCACGCAGGCGCCCCCCCTCTCTCCGCTCGCTCGGAGCCTGTGGGTTGCAGCCATGCCAGAGACTCACTTTTGCTTTGTTGGCTGTTCCACACGTGGGCGAACACACGCAGCAGCAAAGCCTCGAACACACGCAGCAGCAAAGCCTCACGCCTCTTCCAGCACTTGACTGCTTAGCTAGCGTCGCAGCAAGCAGCAGCGCCAGCAGCACAGGCAGCTAGTGATCGTGCGGCAGGTGCTGGTGCACACCCATCGTTTCTCCGCTGTCAGCTTTATTCGGTATCTCGAACAAAAATACATTTAAAAGAAGCCGCCGTGGCACCGTTCTCACTGCCTGCTAGCAACACGTCTGCTGCTGCACCGCACCCAACCTGGTGCATAGCATGGTACCCTGCTAGCATCCCCAGCTGCAGCTGCATCAGCGTATGTGTAGGGTTGCCAGAATCGTAATATTTTTCTAAATTACACCGTAATCGTAATCGTAACATTACGTAACGTAACGTAAA
>JAULBY010044653.1:0-12815 GCA_032358315.1 Ophiocytium majus
CGGCGGCGGCGGGGGCGGCGGCGGCGGGCAAGGGGCAGTCGTTGATGGTGAGTGCGAGATGCGAATGCATGCGGGTCTTGCTGCCCCCAGTGGTGCTGGTGGTGGTTGCCAAGGCGGCATTGGCAGGTGCTGGTGGTGCTGGTGCCTGTTGTTGAGTTGGGGGGCTGAGTAAGGTTTGGGTTTAGGGTTTCAGTGCGGGTACTGCTATCTGAGCTTGGTACTGATGCTCCATGGGGGCACGCCGTAGTCGGTGGAGCTGCAGCAGATGCGACCGCCAGGCATGGGCTTGCCTGCGTCTTGTGAGGGTCCACCACCTGTGACATGCCTCATGGCTGCATTATCAAACGGCCTACCTGCACAAAAATGTACTTCAAGTAGTTGAAGTACCTACTAGGTACTTCAGTATGTGCTAAAATCAACAGGCGCGTTGACACTGCTGCTGGTGTGGCTGACGTCAGCAGCTGCTGCCCTCCCACCTGTACTTGTTCGCTCGCAGCTGCCAGCCCCGTATGCACCCGGTGATGCACAAGGTGTTAGGATGCCAGCAGCGCACTGCTGCTGCTGGACATTTTGCCTTTCACACACACCCACAACGCTAGCCTGTGTAGCAGTGCTGCATTGTGCCAGTGTTTCTCCCGCAAACATGCCCTTGACGCGTTGTCGGCTCAAATGTGTTCGATTGCCTGCGGCAGCTAGATTGTGCTTGAGTGGAGCCAAACACACATCCGTGGCATTGCTCCAGAAATTCGCTGGGTCAGGCAACACATATTGCGGGCAGGCAGCACAACACAGGCACCTTGCTTTCCAGCTGCTTAGTATGGTTACACATGAACCCCTTGCTAAGACCAACCGGAGCACCTGTCAGGTGCACCCCACACGACTCCTTCTGAAAGGCACCAGGTGCATTTCACGTGATGAGCTAGCGGCGTGCTATGGTGGGACAGCGTACCCATGCGCGGCTACTCCAGGTATACGTTGTAGGACTGATGCGGTACCACCATTGTTAGGGCCTACATTGTTGTGCTTACATGTTGCCGCAATGGCACAGCAGTTTTGCGGTGGACACACCGCCATGCTGCCATGGCAGTAGCATGTGTGCACCAAATTTTGAACAGGCACACCACCTAGCACACGGTATGCTGGCCTGTGCGCGGCTGCAGCCTCACCCTCTGGCAATTTATACCTGTGAATACACTAACTACACCGCCAAAGGTCAGCTGCACCGCACCCCACAACCTTCACTCACCCTTTGAGCAGGTGCGCCACGGCAAAGCGGCACACGCGTCCCCACTGGCGCCCGCAATTGCACACAACAAAATGCACCACCGCTGCTGCAACACCCTCAGTCGTCACGCGCTCACCGTCAGCAGCCATTCCCGGTACACCGTGTGCTGCTCCGGACCCAGCTCCAAATCCATCTCCTTGTCGGGGACGATGCTGCCCTCGCTCGCCCGCCTGCGCCTGCTGTCGCCCACGCCGTCATCGCCCGCTGCACCATCCGGGAGCGACCCCTGCACGCCATTTTGAAATCCCTGCGGGTCTTCCTTCGGTGTGAGAGTAGGTGTGGGCGCGTTGGAGCCTATGTCTTCCTGTGGCGGCGGCGACAGATCGCGGGACAGGTGCCGCCACTGGTGCAGGGGCGACACCTGCCCGCCGCCCTTGCTGCTGCTGGCTGCGGTGCCCTGTCTGCTGCGGCCGTCGTCCGCGGTGTCAATCGCGTGCGGTAAGGGCAGGACCAGCAGGGAGCTGGCGCGCCGCAGCAGGCCCTGTCGTGGCTCCTGCTGCTGCTGCTGCTGCTGCTGCTGTGCCGCACCTGCTGCTGGCACCGCACCCGCGCCAGCGGCACTGTCGTCACCGCACTTGCTGGTCCTTCGCCGCCTAGGGTAGGGGGAGGGGCCTACTGCAGGGGGCGGCACGGCAGGTACCTTTGGCGGTCGTTGTTGTTGTTGGGTTGTCCTTCCCCTGTTGTCGTCAGGCTGCTTTGGGGGGTGGGGAGGGCGCGCTGCTGCTGCAGATGCTGCTGCTTCTGGTGCCCCTCCTTGTGCTGCTGCTGCTGCTGCTGCTGCTGCTGCTGCTGCTGCTGCTGCTGCTGCTGCTGCTGCTGCTGCCTGGTTCTCCTGCTGAAAGATGTCCATGAGCTCACTAAATGTAGGGCGATGGGCTGGCTTGGGATTGCCTGCGCCCCGTTCCGACATGGCGGCGCCTGTCTGCCTCCTGCTACCTGGCTGTTTCACCACCAGCTGCGGTTGCCCGGCGCAAGATTGGGGCAGGCTGCCCTACTGCCCTAGCGCCATGGGAGGTGAATAGCAATTTACGTTCATCACCACCAGCAGGCAGCGATTACGCCAAGTGCACAACATAGAGTGGTCTTGGGACATTCGGTTTCACCCTAGGTAGTTCGCGAACGTTCGTGCATTTGCCGCATGCACGTGCGAGCGCGCGAAGTGAACAAAGTGCTGCCTCTCACACTTGCCGCACACCACACCGGGGGGGCACCACCACCGGAGCGGCCACCACCACCAGAGCCAGGTCGAGAGGCGAGCGTGGCGTCCGAGTGGGCAGGCGGCCGGCCCGCCATATACCGCCGTCTGGAGTCCCGACACCTGACAACGCATCACACACGTAGTATATGCCACCTGGCTCCGTTGGTGGTGTCCGCTCCGGTGGTGGTGGCCCGTGGTGGTATGTGCGGCAAAGGTGCGAGAAGGCAAGCCCGCACAGTGTGCCAAGCGATAGAGAAGAATCCCGTTGGCGGAAGGGGCGACAGCATGTACACATACATGTACACTAATGTTAGTAAAGTGTGCTCAACGACCCCATCGGCTCGCCTACTTGTAGCACAGCCTGTAGTATACTTCTAAAGTATATATACCTACTGTACATAGGTAGAGCCGCCTGCTGTCCTCAGGTGTGCAGGCGGAGCAAATCACGCCCGCACGGCGACAGCGCCATCGCTCGATCGAGATAGCAGCTGAGAGTCTAGAGGCTCGCTCGGCCGCAGCAGGTGCACGGCAGGCAGGTGACTATCCTGTGAGCACACAATTTGATCTGGGCTTGACGCACACTTTTAAGCGAGGCATTCAGCCTGTGATTCAGGTGGTCGATTGTACGACTGCCTTGTCTGGGTGCGGCTGCTGCCGAGGAAGTGCGATGGCATGTGCAGTGGCAGATGCAAGTATTTGTACCGTCATGTGCCTATTTAGGCCGACCGGACGTAGTATTAGGGAGCCGAATAAGAATAGGTGGGACACAATAACAGGACGGCGAATTAACGCTCAGATGCAGGGGTCGGACACAGATAGGGAAACATGCTGCACAGCAGCCCCATGCCTCCGCCCAGTCTGCGTGTGCCTCCGAAAGCCTGCGTGTGCTGTTTCACACACCTCGGACTCTTTCGTGTTGACACTGCACCCAAAAAAAGATATGCAGTCCAGAGAGCTGGCAGTATGTGTGAGGTATGTAGGGACTCCAGACGCCGCTATATCTTATGGCGGGCCGGTCTGCCCACTTGGACGCCCCGCTCGCCTCTCGACCTGGCTCCCGTTGTCCGGTGGTGGTGCCCCTCCCCCCCGGGGTGATGCGTGTGCGCAGCTTCCGAATCGGCCCAAAATCTTTTGGTGGGCACAGACGCACGCACACCGCCGGCATGTGGGCATGGCACCCAGGGGGCGACCAACACTAAGAAGGTGAAACTACTAGTAGTACTGTAGCTGCCGCAGCCGACCTTCGCCAGGACTCCACCACCAACCACTTCTTCCACCGCTGCGGAGGTGCGGCTGTGTATACAGCAGCCACGCCCAGCCCTGCTGGCTCTGCAGCTGCGGATGGTGGTCCAGGTGGGGGCTCTGCAGCAGGCGGCGCTGCAGCAGTGGGCGGCCGGAGCCTCTGAGCTCGAGTGCAGCCACTTGCTGCCCTCGAAGCCCTGTCACAGGCACCTAATGCAGGCACAGAATGAGGGCGGCCTAAATGGGGATGCCTAATTAAAAAGGCCCGGCCTAATTAGGGAAGGGTGCTGATTAATAATCCAAGCCTTTCCTATTTATGCCCGGTGGGCCTAAGTAGGCACATGACGGTAAGTAAACTAGTAGGCACATCTAACTGCCGGCAGTGCAGTGCGCGGGTTTGCACAACTGCGCGCTCAAAGGCATGCGCAGAGTCACGCATAAGTGCGCGCGCCTGCTCAGCGCGGTGCCACACGTGCAATCGTGCCACGGTGCATGCAGTGTGCTTGAATACTGATCCGGAGAGCTAAGTACTGTGTGGGGGGGGGGAGTCCTCAGCACAGGCTGTCCCCCTAGGCTGCAGCAGATGAAGATCAGCCAGTGTTAGTGCAGAGACAACACTGGGGAAGGGGTCAGCAGCTGCCTGCTCCACGTGTGTCGCACGGTGGTGCTGCGGCGCGTGCGTGGCCGCGCAGCAACGGCTGTGCGGTGTGTGGCTGCACGCTGCTGCACCCAACCTGTGGCTCCCGGTCTGACTGCTGAGCTCACCCTAGGCCTTAGCTCAAGTGCTGGGAATGCTGCTTTTATGAATACTGCGCTTAGGGCTAGTCCTCCTGTAATTAGATGGGCTTGCTTTGCAAAACTGTACCGGGTACACAACTTTGTGAGGCGGGGACACCGGTCGGCGGCGATTTCAGTAGGCATTCCCACTTCCAAGGTGCCTCGGGGCACACCGAAAGAAAATCCACGCGCAGCAGCATGACACGCTCACTGGTAGAAAGCTGACAGTCCCTGATCGGGTGGCTGTGTGGGCGTCCGCTGCAGGGTTGTCAACAGTTGGCAGGCCATTTCGCCCCACGGCTGGGCCCACGGGGAGAGCCATTTCGTGATATTCAGGTACCTAGTCTCCTAAACTTAAAGCAGTATTTGATGGCCCACGGTGCCCACACGCCCTTTGTCTCCGTGACCAATACGCACACTGCAACTCCAACGAGCACCGGAGCTGCAGAGCTCTACACCTAGGTGCGTGCACGCTAGCGCGCTACACCCGTGGACGAAAGCTGGTGCAGTACAGCAGCAGCGCATAGAAAATCCATTCGCAGGAGCACGACACGCTCAGAGAAGCCTGATCGGATGGCTGTGTGGACGGCATTGCAGGGCTGCCAACAACTGGCAGGCTAGCTAGCCCTTACAGCTGGGCCTACGTGGGGAGAGCCATTTCGTGTATTCAGGTAGTCTCCGAGACTGAGAGCAGTATATTTGGTGGCCCATGGTGCCCACATGCCCTCATGTCTCCATGACCAATACACGCACTTCAACTCCAACGAGCACCGGAGCTCTACAGGTGCGTGCACGCTACACTGACGCAACTAGTACAGTACAGCAGCAGAGCTGCACCTCCGCAATTTGCGGACAACCGCCTCGCACACAGTCACATCGCTTGATGATCATGCCTGTGCCAGCGAGCACACTGCAACTGCTGTGAGCAGCACCTTAAACCGTCGTCTGACTCCTGAAGGGCTTAGCGGTAGCAGTTTTCAACACTCAAGAGGCTCTTGGCTTTTTCTGCGACGGTGAACCGTCCGGTTCATCATCTGCCAATGTCTCCGTGTGCTGCTCCTGCTGCTGCTGGACCGCACGGGACTGGTGCGGCTGGTGCTGCTGGCCCAGCGTCTGTAGCGCGGTGAAGCCCTTAATGGCACCGCACACACGCGACGAGTTAACGAGCTGCGCCAAAGAGAGGGGAGTGTGGTTGTGGGTGTCATGCACTTCAACGGATGCCCCAGCCCGTAGCAGCTCCACCGCGGCATCTTCATCGTCCAAGAAAGCCGCTGCGTGCAGCGCAGTCTCACCCGAGACTCTCCTGCGGAATGCGAAACGAAGGGACATTGTCAAGTCGACAGCCGTGTCAGCAAGCAGATTGCTGGACGCTGTCATGTATGCAAGTGCAACCTCGTGCTCGTGGCAAGACCTCGTATCGCGGCGGAAGTTCTCCCAGACTCCCGAACTTCAACCTGCACAGTGCGCACTGAGTCTCCGAGAGTCTGAGTCAGATATTCGCACACAACACGGGCGTTGCCATGTTGCCTGTTTGACAACGCCATGTTTTTTAGAATTAGCCAGCCCTGACAACGCACTTCGCGCGCTGCAAGTTAACTACTGCACTGGCGCTGCATGCGTGGACTCTTGCACGCCGCGAAGTGGTAAACAAATTGTTTTAGAATTGAACTGGGATTGAGGACTGTCCTGCGCAAAGCACCGTGGACACACCTTCTTTCTGAATAATTGCATGCCATGGCCGCCCTGGATGCATATATATATACACATGCGTATGTACAACAGTGGGCGACAGGCAGTGCCACTGCGTGCGTTCCAATACTACTAGTAGTATATGCAGCCTCTGCTGCCACAACGCACATGTGCGGCAGAGGCACAGGCCTGTGAAGGGCGCTACGCGCGTTCCTTCACAATGTGTCATGTCTGTTTGTGGGCTGCCCGAGAGAGCACCTGCCTTTGTAGGCATTTGGCACGGTATGCGGTGCTGCGTGAGTTGTGACGAAGAGTGCCGCTGATGCGGACAGTTCGGTACTTCACCACGCACATGTGGTGTTGCGGGTGTGTGTCAGTGGATATGCTACACAGTGTGGCGCGGCATCGCACAGAGCGACACCATTTTCAAACCTGCTGGGGCGGGCTCTGTGGGTCGCCTGCTAGCACGCCCACAGCCAGCGTATGCTGCATATTTTTAACATATTTCCATGCACTCGTACACGACGCAGTGATCTGTTGAGCCTGCACGGACTGAGGTATGCTACATGTGTCAGGGAGCTACTCACATCACCTGGTATGTGTGCTCCTGCATAGATAAAGTCAGAGTCTCAAAGAGCTGTGTAAAGAAGTGCGATCACAAGCGTGTGTGCTTAGGTACTGTAGTAGTAGTCCGACTGAGTCAGAGCGGGCCCTGTGGTGCGGCACCATACGGTATGAGGTGCATTGACAGCTGTAGGGGACGGCCCTACGGCTCTCAGCCATAGCTGTCTGCCTGTAATCAGAAACGATCATGTGTGCCCGGTACAGTGTAGTGGGAACCAGAATGGGTCCTGTGCGCAGCGTAGCACCACACGGAGTGAGGTGCATTCGAGAGCTGCAGGGGACGGTCCTGTCACATACACAGTGCTTGCAGACTCTCGCCCGCCCGCAGCAGCAGCTGTCGCTGGAGCGGAGCAGTTGCTCTACTATGTGCCGACGAACAGTGGCGGGTCACGTTGCTGCTTGCTGCTGCTGGTGCGCTGCTGTGCTCCGGTGCACGCCTCTTTGCAGCCTGGCACACCTCGCCTAGGCTGTGGCCGCGAGTCTCTCCCCGCAGCTATTGAGAGGAGCGGGGGAGCTGCGCACGCGCACGGTGCATATTTGCGGGCTGCTGCTGCTGCTACAGTAACTGCTGCTGCCGAGACAGCTGCACTGCTGCGTGCGACAGCTGGTGGCGGGGTGCGCTGCCGCTGCTGCTGCTGCTGCTGTTGCCGCGCACCGACACACACGTACCCGCCGACGCCGCTGCTGCACACACACAGTGTTCAGGTGCTCTGCTTTTGTATATCGAGTCGATGACTCGCCGCACCCCTGAGCCGGGCGGCCAGCCGCGCGTCTGGCCAGGGCCGCGCACCGCACTCCCGGCCAATCAGGTCGTTGGAAGCGGCCACGGCCAGGTGTCGCGATCGCGCCCACGTACGCCTTATGGAATGTACTATTATAGCAATGTATCATGAACAAGGATGCAGGCTGTAACCTACACTGGAACAGTTACAGCGGCATGCATTTGCTCAGGCCGCCAGAGGCTGAACCTACAGTGGAACAGTCACAGCGGGAGCGCACAGGTAGATGCGCTGTGCTGCAGCCACATGTAGTCTATGCCGTCGGTACAAAGGAGACGTTAAACTTTGGTACAAAAATTGAAGGGGTACGACGTGTGCCACAATTGCTCAGAATATGATGTCCGTTTGTGGTAACCTAGGCTCACCTGTAGTCATATCCCAGCGTATGGAAACCTCTGTCGCGCGCCTCACGCAGCAGGGCCAGCAGGGGCCCCATGTTTGGCGTTGCACGGTGCTCCTTCTGGAAGCAGGTCCAAATGGCCATGTCGATGCGCTTCTTGAGTTGCTCCTCGGAGTCCAGCGTTCTTCGAGGGGTGCGCGGTAACCGTTGTCGTAGGGGCGGCTTGCCGCTGTCGCCATCAGCCTCCGCAGGCTTGTTCGGCACCCACACATCGCCGAGCAGCGGCTGCACCGGTTCCTTGGCCCGCTTGTCTGGCTCGCAGGCGATCCCATGCGTGTGCCCGGCAGCGCGGCTGCGACGGAAGCACCTCATGCAGCACGAGCACCGCACGCAAATGCGCGCACGCCACGAGCCATTGCCTTCGCACTTCGTGCAGGCGCCCGCCGTGGTCGTGTACTTGAACTGGTGTCCGTGGATGCTGCTCACGGACTCGAAGTCCACGTTCACGCCCTGTGCGGACCCGCCTTTTCGCTGCTCCATCGCCGCTTCGGTGTCGAATTCGACAAGGGTAGCGGAGGGGTGGAAGCGCAGCTGCCGGCGAGCATCCGTGGGACAGCGCTTGCGTTTGCAAAGCGCGGGCGTAAGGCGTGGAGGTGCCGGCACATGCGGCCCGTCTGTCGCTTGCTGGATGCTGAGCTCGCCCAGGTGCGGGTGCGGTGTAGGCTCCGGTGACGCAGGGCCGCTGTACTCCGGGCTCCACTCGCGCTCCAAGAGCTCTGCCTCCGGTGAGCTGGCGAACGGGTCCAGCAGCGGCGACCGCAGCTCTCCGTCATGCTCCGGTGTGTGGCCACTGCTGCGCCCAGCAGCTGCTGTGGCATGGTTGCAGGGCGCAGTGGCGCCTCCCGCCAGCGCACTGCGCTGTGTGGCGCGAGGTGCGTCCTGCATCTCGTCCGTGATGTCGACCCCCGTCGGGGACAGGTGCACGGCGGGCAGCACGCTTTGCGCCGCGCAGCAGCACTCCGGCTCCACTGACGGCTTGGCACCGCGCAGACGGCTGACAAACCGCGGTTGCTTAGTGGCGTCGCACCAAGCGTCCACGCACTGGCGCAGTAGCAGCTCCAGCTGACGCTGCGTGCGGCAGGTGCTGCAGCAGCCCTCCGCGTCTGTGTCCGCGCTGCGCCACCACGTCACCGCGTTCAGCACGTCTTCCAGCTGGGCGAACGCTGCTGCCACCCCAGCGTTATCGCCACCGAACGCACTCCGCAGTGTGCGGTGGCCGCTGCAGGCCAGCATGTCGGCCATGGGCTCGAGCACTGCCCGTGCGTGCTTCATGACAAAAAGTGCCGCTGCGCTTGGGGCATCGCCGGGGGCGGCACCGGCGACTGCAGCAGCGTGTGCCTGGGAGGCATACTGCTGCAGCGTCAGCTCCCGGGCGCGCTTGGCCAGCTCCGTCAGGCGAGTGCAGAGCCGGAAGAGGTTCTCGGTGATGCGTGAACCGCATACCGCCTGCATGAGACCCCTGTGGCCTGGGGGCAGCGACGGTTCGCCGCCTTTCTCCGCTTTCCACCTCGCGTCGTCCCCCAGCTCCAGCAGCCACCTGAGCCTCAGGGCAACGGCCGTTGGCACGGCTATGCCCCGCCCCTTGTGGTAGGACAGCTCCACGGGCAGGCCCGCTGGCCAGGCGGGCCCCGCCAGCTCCAGTGCCTGCTGATGCTGAGGAGACGCCAGCTTTGACACCTGCTGCGGCGTCAGGTAGAGAATGGGCTCTCGGTGGCTGTGTGGGGCGAGCAGGTGGAGGGCCGAGGAGAGGGTGATGGCGGCCAGGTCGCCCTGGAATAGTGCAGGGGCAGCGCCGCCCTTGCTTCCTGGCGCCGGCGCCATCGTCATCGCTCCCCCGCTACTACCAGTAGTAGTAGTCATTGTGGTTGTGCCGTGATAGTGGGCGGGTGAGGTTTTGACGAGCCGGTGGTGCCTGCCGCAGCACGCACCAGCCCAGCCCGCGGGAGGTCGAGGGCAGGGGGGCAGGTGCTCGTACACTTCCACGGTTCGCGGGCTCCAGAGCTCTGTTGGTGGGCAGTGCCTGGCTGTGTGGTGGCCGTGAAAGCTGCTTTGTGCGAATCGCAGACACACCAAGCCCACCCGCTCAGCAGAACATTGGCGGTGGGCACGCCCTGCATACTCTTTTTTGCATGGGCAGCAGCAGGCAGTGCCAGGCTACTACAAGCAGGTGCGAGCAAAGCGCTATGGCTGCTGTGGCAGCTCCGTGTGCTCGCGAGCCAGCGACACCAGCAGCATGCTCTGAGCACGAAGCAGCCAGTCGACAGCACATCAATCAGCTCGTTCGAGCAGGCTGGAGTTCGCAGACTGTGTGCGAGACACGACAGGGATGACTTCTAGTGGTGGAGGTAAAGCAAACAAACCTTTGCTGCGTGTCAGCACGAGAAGGCGCAGCACCAGGACTTGGGCACCATCATGCTAGCAATACATGGAGAGGCTCTTGTCTCGTTCGTCTTCCACCTATAAAAAAAGGAGAGTCTCTAGACACGTTATTGTTATTAGTAAGCACTGTGCATACATGCATGCATACTTGTAGTTTTTTAATTTGCACTTGTGGCCTTGCAAGAGCCCATGCCATGCATGCCAGCACGCTCGAGCTCGTGGCGATGGCACATGCCTGGCAGCGTATGCACACGAACGCGCGAAGTCCTCTGAACCAAGCGCAACCAGTGCTGGCGGGCGGGCCTGAGCCGCACAGGCTAGACACTATTGTACACGTACAAATGTGTACATGGTCATCCTTTTTTCTGGTCACGTGCACCGTGTGCAAAGGGCTTTCCGCGCCCTAAGCGGATTTTAATAAAAGTACACGTTTTTATGTTGAATGTACATGGTACATACTTCTGAAGTACTAGTACTTCTGTTGTGAAAAACGGAGGCGTGCGGTAGCCTGTGCCATGCCCACCTCGCAGACCAGTTCGTGACTGGCGGAAAGCGTTTCCTCGCGTGACACATTGACTCATCGGGTGCGGGTGTTGGATTGTCACGACCACGTCTGTGCAGAACAGCGGTGTGGCACATAGGTGGTGCAGGCCAACAGAGGTGGCGCACTCCTGCAGCACCGGTCTCGCAAGCGCAGTCCCTACCTCACAGTTCTGTTGCGTGGTGCAGCACCGCTGCTGCCCGCGCGGCACAATACCATCTCTGCACTTCATTTGCTTTTCCGAGGCTGACAGCAGCTGTGCTGGAAGTGGCGACACCACTGACATCCCACTTCCTGACATATGATTTTTGTGTGCATGCCTCAAGTCCCGGGCTGATTTTTGTGTGCGTGCTGGTAGCTCTGGGTTGGAGGTGGGCAGCACTGCTGATGCCGCCATTGCTGTTCGCACCCGCAATGCCCATTTGGCCAGCGCTGAGCAGTGGCTACTGGTGCACAAGGTGCTGTGGCACTGCTGTCGGAGGCGCAGTTGGCCAATGTAACGAGAAGTGCAGCAGCTTGGGTTCTCCAACACCCGCCACAGCGGGAAGTCACTGCAGAGCTGGACAACGCCATTGCTGCTGCTACTGCTGCTGCTGCTACACATGCTTCAAAAGTACTTCAAGGGCATGGGGTTGTAATCCATCAGAGTAGCGCTCTGGCAGCATGCCAGGCTTTCTTTGCAGTGCGCAGTGCTGAGCTTTGCCAGCTTGCTCACTAGCGACAGCACGTCTGATCATGCTGCTCCAGTCACACACACGCCATATGCAAGGGGCTTTCCGCGCCCTAAGCGGAGTTTAATACAAGCGCTTCAAGTACAGTGTAGTGCTTTGACAACATGCCAGGCTTCCCTTAGAGTACGCAGTGCTGAGCATTGTCAGCTATTTCGCTCCTGTGTGATCTTCTTCTGGTCACACGCGCCGTGTGCAAAGGGTTTTCCGCGCCCTGAACGGAATTTAATAAAAGTACCGGTACAGTTTAGTGACACTGAAGTGCATGGGCACTTCAAAGTGCCCGCGCGCGCTCAAGATGTTTGGTCGTGTGCTCCCATTTGCTGCCATGCCAGTGCATGGCTTGTGTCGCTGTCAATGAATGTGCTCAGACTGCGTTTGGCACCGGCAAGCAAGTGCCAACAAGCTGGCCGGCAAGCCAGGTGCAGGCTGGCTGCGCGGCACCTGCAAGGTCACCCCCGTGCTGCCTGCCAAGCACACTTGCCGATGGCTGTTAGAGCGCGCTCGTGCGGCAGTGCAGGAGCCTACATGTGGGGCATTGTGCTGAGGGACGGTCGACGGCACAACATCACCGTGCTGGCCTGTCAACACCTGTCTGCGTCATGGTTTGCCACAACTCATGTCAGCAGCTGCCTGCAATGATTGTCACATGGCACCGCGGGCGCAGGGAGCAATGCAGTACTCGGCGACGGCAGCAGGAGCAGCAGCAGCCTCACTGACGGCATTATGTCGCACTGTGCGTTAGCGCCACTGCAACGGCTGCGCTGCCGACGGTGCGCACGCCCGAGCGTGCACTCGCACTTCAACTAGCACCCCCAATACATACAGCGTTGTGTGGTGCCTGCCGCTGCTGCCAAACCTCCCTCCCACCTAGCTCCGCCTCTACGGGCATATGTACATGTGGTCGCAAACACCGTCTTTGACACCCCCCCCCCCCCCCCCCCCACCCCCCCCCCCCCCCCTGCTTACCCCCGACCCTGCAAGCACCGCCTGCCACCACAGCCCTTCACCCACCGCCGCTCTGCGCCGCGCGGCGGGCCGTCACGGCCCCCACCTGCTCTTTTTCCGTGCACGCTCCTCCTCCCCCGCGCCCTCCCCCCGCGCGCCGCTCGGACTGTCCGCCACCGCGGCGGCGAGCACGGCAGCTGCCGCGTCCGGAAGGGTGAGCGGCGG
>JAULBY010044664.1:0-93537 GCA_032358315.1 Ophiocytium majus
GACAACTCCAAGGCCATCGACTACACCCTGAAGGCCACCGACCTTGCCGGCAACACCACCACCGTCACGGGCACCAAGACCGGAATCACCATCGACACCGTGGTTCCCGACCTCGTCTTTGGCGACATCGTCTCGAACAACGCCAGCTCGGCCTACGCCAAAAAGGACGATCTGCTCACCGTCTCGTTCACCGGTTCCGACACCAACTGGAACAAGGTCGACGCCACCGTCGTCGGCCACACCGTCGCCGTCACCGGAGCCAACCGCGACGGCGCGGTCACCGTTGTTACTGCCGACAACTCCAAGGCCATCGACTACACCCTGAAGGCCACCGACCTTGCCGGCAACACCACCACCGTCACGGGCACCAAAACCGGAATCACCATCGACACCCAGCCACCGATTGTCAGCATCGCGACCCCCACCTACCCGACCGACACCTCGGCGGCCTTCAAGGTGACCACCACAGAACTGACCCCAGAGTACAACCTAACGGCGTCCAACCTGGCGGTTTCTGAAACGATCACCACAGATATCGTGGATGGGACCACAGCTTCGGCCACCGTGACCTTCTCCAGCCCGACAGGAGGCGGAACCCTCACCTTCTCGGTCAAGGCCGGCGCCGTAGCCGACCTGGCGGGCAACGTGAATGCCGCCAGCTCCAGCTCACCGGCTGCCGCCTATTCCGGAAACAAGTTCACCGGCTATGTGGCCCCCGCAGGTTACCTCGCCGGTGAAAGAAACCTCCCCGGAACCAAGACCAGGTTAGCCGGTCCGGTGAACGCCCCGGTGACGGGTCCGACCCTCTGGACCATGGTATCCGAGGCCTTCAGTACGGCACCCAGCCTCGATTTCTTCCCCGCTCTGCCGCCTGCTCCCCGGGTCGCGGTGGAAACGGCTGTCTATCCGGCCGCCTGGGTGGCCGCCCCGGTGTCCCCCGCACAACCTTCCTCCTCTACGGTTGCAGCACGGCCGGCAACAGCTCCTGCAACCATAACCTCCGCACCGGAACCGGTGGTTGTTGCGGAACTCCCGCTGCCGGTTCCCTCCCCAGCCCCCCTGACGCCCGCCCCGGTGCCAGCTGCCAGCCCCCCTGTGGCTCCCGTCACGCCCGCCGCCGTACCGGCCCCCTCCGCCGCGGTCTCCTTGGTTCCGCCCACCGCTCCGGCACCGTCGCCTTCCCCGACACCTGTCCCCGAACGGGCGCCTTCGGGCTATCCGCCGCTGTGGAACCAGACCGTCGACGAGCGGCGTCCAAGGAGACCCGGTCTTGTCTGAACTGACCGCCCGGAGCTTCCAGGTCACCGGCAGGGTGCAGGGTGTCGGGTTTCGCTGGTCGGCCCAGGAGGAGGCCCGGGCCCTCGGGCTGGCGGGCTGGGTGACCAACGACGACGAGGGGAGCGTTTCCGGCCTGGCCCAGGGGAACGGGGAGGCTTTGGAACGGTTTCGGCAGTGGCTTTCCCGGGGACCCCGGAGCGCCCGGGTGGACCGGGTCGAGTGGACCGAAGCCGACCTCACGGGTTTGCGGATCTTTACGGTACGATGACGGCCCGCCTCCGGTTCAAGAAGGTCTACGTCGAGATCACCTCGTCCTGCAACCTGGCCTGCTCGTTTTGCCCGCCGACCCAGCGCCCGGCGGCCTTCCTCACCACGGATCAATTTCGCAGGATAGCGGACCAAATCTCGCCGCTATCCGGCCACGTGCACTTTCATGTGAAGGGTGAGCCGCTGCTCCATCCCCGGTTGGGCGAGCTGCTCGACGTGGCCGCCGGGGCCGGGCTGAAGGTTCACCTCGTCACCAACGGCACCCTCATCGGCAAGGCCGCCGCCTCGCTCCTGGGCCATCCAGCCCTGTACCAGATCAACTTTTCTCTCCACAGCTTTGATGCCGGGACCAGTACCGTATCCGGCTACCTTGAGCCCCTTTTTTCCTTCGTCCGGCAGGCCGCCGCCCAGGGAACCTACGTTGCCCTGCGGTTCTGGCGGACACCCCACCCCGGGCTTCTCGAGGCGGTGGAACGGGAATACGGCTGGACAGCGCCAGGAGCCGAGGTCCGGGAGGGCCGGGGGCACCGGGCCGCGCCGTCGGTCTTCGTCCATTTTGAACAGGAGTTTGTCTGGCCGTCCCCCGACGCCCCGGTGCGGAGCCTCGACGGGTTCTGCCTCGGCCTCCGGGACCAGGCCGCCATCCTGTCCGACGGCACCGTGGTCCCCTGCTGCCTTGACGGCGAAGGGGTCATGGCCCTGGGCAACGTGTTCACCGAAGACCTGACCGCCATCCTGGCCTCGCCCCGGGCCCGGGCCTTCTACCAGGGCTTCACCGAAGGTCGCTGCGTGGAACCGCTTTGCCAGCGCTGCGGGTTCCGGGGGCGGTAAAAAGAAGAGGCCGTCCCGAAGGACGGCCTCTCAGAGGTCAGATCAGCAACTCAAGATCAGGGCAGGGTCAGGGTCAGGTCGTTGGCCACGCCAGCCGTTCCGTCCTGGTCAAGCAGGTTCCCGGCTCCGTCCTTGACCTGGAGGGCCAGGATGGCGGTACCGCCGGCCGTGAGGTCGGTGTTCGCAGGGATCTTGAACGTCAGGGTCCAGGTGGTCTTGGTGGAATTGTAGGTCATGGTGCCGTTGTTCAGCGCTGTCACAACACCGGCAGAGGTGCCCGTGGTGGTGATCGACGAGATGGGCTCACTGCCACCCAGGGTCACTGTGACTGTCCGGAAGATCACCGAGGTCGTGGCGTTGTTGAAGGATCCGCTGGCACTGATCGTACCGGTACCCGACGGCGCCGTGGTGTCGGCCACCGAAAGGGTGTTCGAATAAGTCGACGGAGCACCAGTCACCGAGTTAACGGCCCGGACGCGCACATTGATCGTTTCACCCGACTTCAAAGCAGGGATGGTGATCGCGGCGTAGTGGAACCCGGCGTCGGTGGATGAGATGGACACCGCCGCCGAGGCCCAAGCCACCGAGGTGCTGAGCTTGGAGTAGGCTTCGTAGGTGACATCGGCGTCGCCGGTGTTGGGGAATTTCACATACACGGTGGTTTCCCCGTTCTGGTAGGTGGTCCGGGTGCTGGCGATTTCTTTGTCGAGGTCGTTCAGGGCCAGCAAAGGAGCCGTCAAGGCCGTGGTCGCCTTCGCCGTGGTGAAGGTAATCGACTTGGTCGCCGACTCCTTGCCCTGGATGACCGAGGCGTCGTCGACGTAGTCGGTTTCCACGGTGACGGCCAGGGTGTAGTCGGTGTTGAACTTGAGGTTGGCCGCGGGGTTCAAGACCAGTTTGGCGCCGGTGATGGTCGATACCGTGAGGTCTTCAACGTTCGAGCCCTCGGTCAGGGTCGCCGAGACCACCCGGGACAGGGCCTTGTTGAAGGTCAGGTTCAGGTCGCTGTCCACGGCGAACCCGTAGTTGCTGCTGTACGGGGTGGTGGCGTTATCGCTCAGACCCACGAAGTCCAAGGCCGGCGCCACGTAGAAATAGGGCACGGCGCCGGTGAAGGGCACATCGTCGGTGGAGTAGTACCCCGAGAAGTCGACGGAGATGACGCTTCCGCTGGTGAACTGTTCCAGGGGAGTGATGGTCAGCACGGTGTTGCCGACGCTCCAGGCCGAGGTGAACCGGTAAGTGTCCGACGAGTTGTCATCGTAGAGGCTCAAGGTTCCCTTCGTGATGTCCATGGCCTTATCGAAGGTCAGCACCAGGTTCTGGCTGATGGTCCCGGGGAAGGCGTGGCCGGAGTCGTAGGCGTTGGGCGACTGGTCGATGATCTTGGCAGAAACCGCAGCCACGAAGAACAGATTTCCCAAGGCCCGGGGGGCGTTGGCGACCAGGGCACCGCTAGCAAGGGTGGTATCGGTGACGGCGGTGTTGTCCAGGTCTCCATTGATTGGAGCCGAATCAAAACCGCCGGTGGCCGGGTCGTCGGAAACGATGTAGAAGCTGATGGTGGCAGTCGAATCTCCCATGATGGTTTCCAACTGACCCAGAGCCGGCACCGAGGGAATGGTGAAGGCACCCGCGGTGCCCGTCACTGTCCCCTGGACGGTCAAATCATCAAAGACGAAACCCGAAAACACAGCGAACACCTTGGTGCCTGCCGGTGCAACGGTCGCCAAAGCATCATCGGCGGAGCCCGATACCTTGACCTTGGCCACACCGGTCAACGTGGCGTTTTTGGGGTACACCGTGCTTTGCGGCAGGCTGAAGTTCATGAAGTAGTTGTCGTGGGGATTGATCAGGGATTGGTTGGGGACCGGTTGCCCGTTGGCATCATAGACCACCGGGAAAACCGCGTCGCTCTGAAGGTCGGCAAGTTCGGGAACCGTGACATCTACGCTGGAACTGGTCGTCGAGGTTCCATTGCCGATCATGATGGTGTGGTCCCCGGAAATCAGACCTTCGATCTCGTACAACCCGTCGCTATTCGTCGTGCTTTGGACAATGGCCCGGGAGTTCCCGCCGGTGTTGGTCGATACGATGACACCGGCCAGGGGGGCGCCGAGGGCGTCCACAACCCGACCAGATACTGTACCGTACACTGTTGTCACACCCGACCCCGAAGGTCCTGCCACCGTGGTGGTTTTGGTTTCTGTCGGAGTGGCGCATCCGGCCAGCAGGAACATGAGGGCAACGGCGGTGAACCCAACCCTCTGAGAGATTTTTCGCATTACTTTTCCTCCATAGCGTTTCAGGAACGGAAATCCCGTCCCATGACTAGCTGATAATCTATGGCAGATGGGGGCACTTCACCAGGGGAATCAGAAGATTCCAGGGGCGGCCCGGCGGAAAGATTCCCCTCCCCTGGAAATCTGACCCAAAAGGTCAGACACTGGAACCAGGGGGAAACCATGAAGCGTTCTTTCTTGATCCTGACGGCCCTGCTGGCCGCTTCGTTGGCCTGGGGCCAGAATCCGCCCAACGGTCCCAACGGGCCGAAGGGACCGCCGCCGCTGACGGACCAGGGATTCACGGAGGCCGAAGCCAAGGCCGTGGATGCCGACCTGAGAAAGTGGGAACAAACCAACCGGGAATGGGACGCCGAACTGCAGGTCCTCGACGCCCAGCGCAACCGGGCCATGGTCAAGGACAGCCTGGACAAGGGTGAACTGGAGAAAACCTTCCGGGCCCAGTACGACCTGTTCCTGAAGCGCGACCTGGCCCGGATCGATCTGGTGATCCAGTGGCGGGCAAAGTACGGTATGGAGAAGTCACGGTTCCTCGAAGGCCGCCTGCGGGGTCCCCAAGGGCAGCCAGGGCAGCCGGGGCAACCAGGGCAGCCGGGCCAGCCAAACCCGATGGATCCGCCCGGCCAACCCGGCCAACCGGGACAACCCCCGGGGCCGGCGCCCAAGAAACCCTGATCAGACGAACACGGTGTCGAACATCCCGGGACCCGGCGCCAGCCGGGTCCGGAGACCGGCGCTGTGTTCGAACCAGGCGATCAGGTAGTTCCACAGCGGCTTGTTCATGGCCCGGCCGCCGAAAAAGATCTCGATGCGGGTTTCGAGGTCCTCGGGTTTCAGGGCCAGGATAAAGCGGACCAGGTCGGCATCGACGGCGGTCCGGAGGGCCAGGGCTTCCACGGGGTCCACGGTTCCGGTTTGCCAGGCCTTGTTCAGGGCGTCGAGCCGGGGAATGCCGTAGCCCGGCCGATGGAGCAGGGGGAACTTGGTGAGCCAAAGTCCGTCGTAGACCGTACCCTCGAGGAGGAGCGCCGCCTGTTCCGGTGAGCTCTGTCCCCAGTTGGTCAGCAGGGTTTTATGGAAATGGGCCTGATGGACGGCCAAGGCGCGGAAGGTGGCGTGCATCCGGGCATTCTACACGAGGGAGGCCGGAACCGCGAGGGACCCCAGGCTAGCCCCCAGGGCTTCCTCGTTCAGGGTATAGAACGCCGTGGTGCCGCTCTTGGTCTTGGTGAGCAACCCGGCCTCGGCCAAAACCTTGGCGTGGTGGCAAACCAGGGAGAGGCTGATCTCCAGGGACGAGGAAAGGTCGGTTCCGCAGGCTTGCCCCCGGTTCCGGAGCTCGTGGACCAGGCCCAGGCGAACCGGGTCGGACAGGGCGGCGAAGACCTTGGCGTTTTGTTCGAGGTTCATAGGACCAAGATACCACAGGTTTAATAGTTCAACAACCACTTGACTAACTAGGGACGGGAGACTTAGTTTGAGTCCATGGAAACCCCGTCCCTCCTCCACTCGCCCCTGACCCTCCGGGGTCTGGAACTCCCCAACCGGCTGTTCCTGGCGCCCATGTGCCAGTACTCGGCCGTCGACGGCCTCGTCCAACCCTGGCATCTGCGGCACTACACCGAGAGGGCCATCGGCGGAGCAGGTCTGCTCATCGTCGAAGCCACGGCGGTCCAGGCGAAGGGACGGATCAGTCCCGGGGACCTGGGGCTGTGGAACGGCGCCCAGGCTACTGCGTTCCGGCCGCTGGTGGAGGCCGTCCACGCCGCGGGGGCCAAAATTGCCGTCCAGCTGGCCCACGCCGGCCGGAAAGCGTCCACCCACGTCCCCTGGGAGGGCCCGGGGGCGGTCCCCCGGGAGAAGGGAGGCTGGCAGACGGTTTCCACCGGCACCGAGGCCTTCGACCCGACGTATCCGGTTCCCGAAGCCCTGGACGAAGCCGGCTTGGCCGAAGTCATCGCCGACTTCGCCTCCGCTGCCCGCCGGGCCGTGGAGGCCGGGTTCGACAGCGTGGAGATCCACGGGGCCCATGGGTACCTGATCCACCAGTTCCTTTCCCCGTTGACGAACAAGAGGACCGACCGATGGGGCGGCTCCCTGGAGAACCGGTTCCGGCTGGCCATAGCGGTGACCAAGGCGGTCCGGGCGGTCCTCCCGCCGGCCATGCCCCTGCTGATCCGCCTGTCGGCCACCGACTGGGTGGATGGCGGCTGGGATGTCGAGGGCACCGTCGCCCTCCTGAAGATCTTGAAGAACGAAGGCGTCGACTTCGCCGACATCTCGTCGGGCGGCTTGGTCCCAGGGGTGAAAATTCCTGTGGGACCCGGCTACCAGGTGCCCTTGGCCGCCAAGGTGAGGGCCGAGACCGGTCTGGCCACCGGTGCCGTAGGGTTGATCACCGAAGCCGCCCAAGCTGAGGCCGTCCTTGCCGAGGGTCACGCCGACGCCGTCCTCTTGGCCCGGCTCCTGCTCCGGGATCCCTATTTTCCTGCCCGGACCGCCCCGGCGGACAAACGCCGGATCCCGGTCCAATACCTCAGGGGGTTCTGACCAGGGACACCTTTGGGGCCGGCAGTTGTTATACTCCCCACAAGGAGCCTCCATGAACCGACTGCTTCCGGCCGCCCTGGCCCTCATCCTCTCTTCGTCCCTTTCGGCCGAATCCCTGGTCTACCGGGAAACCTCCAACGGCAAAACCACCCAGGAGACCGGCACCTTGGTCCGGACCACCGCCGACGGGGTCATCTGGGAAAGCGTCACCGTGAAGAACAGCACCAGCCGGGTCGGCCGCAACACCGAAGGGCTGCTGGTCGCCGCCGACGGCAGCGATCCCGACGGCAAGTGGGCCCTGAAAGTCGAAGGGGACGACCTGAAGGCCTCGGGCCAGTACCAAGGCAAGGCCCTGTCGGGGTCCCTGGCCCTCAAAGGGCGCCTCTGGTCCCTGGGCTTTGACCAGCCCCTCCGGTGGGCCGTGACCCACAAGACGACGGCTCCCCTCAGCTTTCTGATGATCAACGTCACCGACGTGGCCAAACCCCAGGAAATGCTGATCACCCCCGACGGCAAGGACACCGTCCAGGGAAAACCAGCCCTCCGGTTCAAGCTGGGCTTGCCCGGGGCCATGGCCCTGTTCTGGGGAGCCACCATCTGGGCCGACCCCGTCACCGGGGAGCAGGTTCAGTACAAGGGGAACAAAGGACCCGGCACCCCGGAAGTCGTCCTGGTCATCGAGCGCCAGGGCTGACCCAGGGACAGAGCTTCCTCTCGGCCAGATCGACGGCCCCGAACAGGGCCAGTCCCAGAAGGCTCAGGGCCCCGATCCCCCAGCTCATGTCGGCGTACCTCAGAATGGCCCATTGGTTCATGACAAACGACCCCAGGCCGTGGTCGGTGGCGAAGTTCTCGGCGAAAAACAGCACCGATAGGGCGATCCCCACCCCGAGGCGCAGGGCCGAGAACAGCCGCGGGAGCACGGCCGGCAGGGTGACGTGGCGGACCAGGGCCCAGCCCTTCAATCCCAGGGTCCGGGCCGATACCAAAAGGTCGGAGGGAATCTCTTTCACGCCGTCCCGGGCCGCCAGGTACAGGGGAAAGACCAAAATGGTCACCAGGAGCGCCAGCTTCGACGCCTCCCCGAGGCCCAAGAGGACGATGAAGGCCGGCAAGAACGCGATCTTCGGCACGGGATACAGCAGGTACGCCAGGGGGGACACCAGACGGTCGACCCCGGGCCGGCGGCCGGCGGCCATCCCGGCGGGGACGGCCAAAACCAAGGAGACCGCCAGGGCAACCACCACCCGGACAAGACTGGCCAGGGTGTGGAGGGGCAGATCGTTCACAACCCACCTCCTGGGGACAGAGCTTCCCGGACCCGTTGGCAGAAGGGGCCGAAGCCGGGGTCCGATCGCAGACCGGGGCGGCCGAACAAGGGGTTGTCCAAAATCTTGGCCGGGCCCGCCTTGACCAAAACGACGAGGGTCTGGCCCAGGACCACGGCCTCTTCGATCCCGTGGCTCACCACCACCAGGGTGGTCGGCCGGGTGCGGTGCAGTTCCAGGACCAGATCCTGGAAATCCTCCCGGGTGAGGGCATCGAGGGAGGCCGACGGTTCGTCCATCAGCAGGAGGTCCGACCGGCGGACCAGGGTCCGGGCGATGGCCGTTCGCTGGGCCTGGCCCCCGGACAACTGGGACGGATACTTGGCGGCCACGGCGGTGAGGCCCAGGTCGGCCAGGGCGCCATCGGTCCGGGAGACGGTCTCTTTGGGGCTGAGCCCCAGGGGCACCAGGGCCAAGGCCACGTTTTCCCAGACTGTTTTCCACGGAAACAACCCCAGGGACTGGAGGATGAGGCCGGTGCCCGGGCGCACGCCGTCCACAGGCTGCCCGGCCACCGTCACCCGGCCCTCCGCGGGCTTCAGCAGCCCGGCGGCCACCTTCAACAGAGAGGTCTTTCCGCAGCCTGACACGCCGATGACGGCCGTGGTCGAGCCGGCCGAAAAGGAGAGGTTGAGGCGGTCGAGGACGGTTTCGGCACCGTAACGCACCGAGACACCCTCGAACGCAATCAAGGGAGGAACCGGTCCGTGGCCGCGTCGGCCAGGGTGAAAACCTTCTTCACGGTGCCCTTAGCCTTGCACCAGGCGGCGATGTCGTCGAACATGGCCGGGGTCACCGGGCCTGCTTTCTGGTAGCGCACGCCCGAGCCCAGGTAACCGGTCACCGCTTCGGGGAACCCGGCCTTGACCAGGACGGCGGCGTAGTCGGACGCCGGGGTGGCGTTGATGTAGTCCACGGCCTGGTTGTAGGCCCGGTAGAACGCCTTCACCGCCTGGGGTTTTTCCGCCAGGACCTTATCCGTGAACAGCAGAACTCCGGCCTTGAGTCCCGAGGCCTTGGATCCGCCCAGGACCTTGGCGCCCCGGGCCGCCAAGACGGTGGCCTGGGGTTCGGTGAACACCACGCCGGTCAGACGGTCGGACAAGAGGGCCTCAAACCGGGCGGGGATGGACGGGATATTGATGAGCTTGTACCCGATGCCGGCTTTCTGGGCGATCCGGTCCATGATGTACTCCAGGGCGAAGTTGGGGACCACCGAAACGTCCTTGCCGTCGAGCCCGGCCACGGTGGTCACCCCCGACTTGGGGCTGGCCAGCAGTTTGAAGTCTTCGTTGATGTCGCTGGTGGCGGTGACGGCCAAACCGGCTTCCTTGTAGGCCAAAACCGTCATCATGTCGGCGATGGCCCCGTCGCCCTTGCCGGTTTGGAGCACCACGTTCCGGTCCAGGGGCGACTGGAACATGGTCAGGTCGACCGAGACGCCTTGGGCGGCAAAGAACCCCTTGTCCTGGGCGACCAGAAGGGGAATGGCCGATTCGGCGGGAAGCAGTCCGAACCGAAGGTCGGAGGCGTTCTGGGCGGCCAAGGGCAGGGTGAGTCCGAGCAGAACACCCAGGGAGAAGTAGAAAGGGGATCGTTTCAAAGGGTACTCCAAAGGGCCGATGGCCCGGCCCTATTGTTCACAAATTTTTGCGAATCCGTCCAGGGGGAGGTCCCGGGGCACGAGGTTTCTCTTCAACCTGAACCGGTCTGTGCTCCGCTCGTTGAACCCCGGTTCGGTGGTGAACGCCAGGTGGAACTCCTCCCGGTGCAAGCCGGCCAGGGCCCCGTCGCTCACGGCCCCGAACGGATAGGCAAACACCCCTTTCAGGGTCGTCCATTCCTCACAGCGGCGCAGGTCGGCCACGAACTGGTCCTCTTCCACCGCGTGGAGGGTGGGACCCGCCGGCCCCCGGGTGTGGAGCAAATCGGTGTGGTTGGCGAATTGGAACACGTCGCCTAGACCCTCCCACTCTCCCCGGGCCAGGCAGACCGGACTTCCGGTGCGCGGGTCCTGGGGAGCGTCAAAGATCCAGCCCCGGACCAGGAAGGCCAGGGCCGGCAGCCCGAGCCGTTTCAACACCGGATACGCCGCGGTCATCCCCTGCTTCCAGAGGTCGTCAAAGGTCAGCAGGACGGCCCGGTCGGGCAGAGGGCACCGGCCGGCGAAAAAATCGAGGACCATCTGCGGCGAAACGACGGCAAATCCTTTTTCAACAAGGAATTCCATCTGCCGGATGAAATCCTCCTCCCAGACGTACAGGGGGGGCGGTAGCACATCCCGTGTATCCTGGGCGTTGCGGACTGGCTGGGCCCCGGTCCCCGGCCACGAGGCCCGGGGGACGATTTCGTGGTACATGAGCACGGTGAGCCGGTTCATCGAAGGGGATTCCATGGGTCCATCTAAGGCGGTCGGGGTCACTCGGTCAAGATGCGGGGGAACATCAGGATGAACCGGGTCCCGCCCCCGGGGACGGGTTCGCAGGTGACGGTACCGCCCAAAAGGCCCTGGGTGCGCTGGCGGACCACGGCCAGGCCAAGTCCTGTGCCCCCCTGCCCTTCCTTGGTGGTGACATAGGGCTCGAACATCCGGTCGGCGATTGCCGGCGACACCCCGATCCCGTCGTCGAGGAACTCCAGACGGCATTTTTGGTCGGCTCCCCAGGCTTTGACCAAGATCTTCCCCGTCCGGCCCTCCGGAAAGGCATGGACCAAGGCATTTTGAACCAGGTTGGTCAGGATGTCGACCAGGGCCGAAACCCGGGTCTGGACTTCCAGGGCCGGATCCACCTCGAGCTCCAAGCTGACCGCCCGGTGGCGCCACAGGGGCTGGAGGGACTGGAGCAGGTCAGAGAGGAAGGGCTGGAGGAACACCCGACGCAGGTCGTCCCGGGGAACTTCGGTGCCGATGCGCTTGAACCGTTCGACCAGGTCGGTGGCCCGGGTCCAGCTGGAGGCCAGCAGGGCAGCCAGGGTCGAACCCCGTTCAAGGAAGGCTTCCAGCCGCCCCTTCGACAGGGCCCCCGACGACAGGTCCCGGCGGACCTCGGCCAAGCCGTCGACCAGGAGCTGGATCGAATCCTGCCCCACGCTGAACGGCGTCGCCAGGTCGTGGGAAAACCCCGCCACCAGCACCCCGAGGGTCCGGTTCTTCTCGGCCTCCAACTGGGTCGAGATCCGGGCTTCCATGCCGCGCCTCACCTCTTCTTTGAGCCGGTACTCCCGGTCGAGGAACGAGGCCGTGAGCTCCTGGACACCCCGGCACATCAGGTTGCCCTCCAAACCGACTTCCAAGACGGCCACGCCGTACCAAGCGCCGCCGACCACCAAGGGCAGGGCAATGACTGTTTTCCTTCCAGGGGACGCCCACCAGAAATCCGGAGCCACCTGGGAGGCTGGAAACACCAAGGCATGCTGGGGAGGAGGAAGGGGAAGGGTGCCGGCCCACCGCAGCCAGCCTTCTTCGTCGGGCCCAAAGGGGTCGGTCCCGGCCCAGGGCCTCAGGCTTCCGTCGGCGGTGCACGAAAGGGACAAGGCATAGGAATGGATGCCCAGCCGGGGCATCCATTCCTGGAACAAGAGCTCCAACGCACCGGCGCCTTCCAGGGAGTCGATCCGGCTGGCGAACAGGTTGAGGTTGGCGACCTGGGCCCGGAGTCCCCGGGTTGCCTCCCGGGCATCCAGGGTCCGCCGCCGCCAATCCCGGGGAGGTGATTCGGCGGGTTCGGTATCGGAACAGCCGCAGGACCCCCGGACGACCAGGCGGCCCCGGGCGTCCTCGGTGTCGGCACACTGGCCGTCGAGGGCCAGGTCCACGGCGGTCCGGAACTGTTGAAGAACGGGTTGGCTCACCGTCGTGATCCCCGGATCCATCTGCGACGCCAAGGGAATATCATCGAACCCCGTGACGGCCACGTCCTCGGGAACCCGTATCCCATACGCCGGGAGGCCGCGGATCAGGGCTTCGGCCACGAGGTCGCTCGACGTGACCACCGTGTCTGCCTGGCGCTCCCGGACCCGTTGGGCCACCTCGGCCACCACGTTGGGGCAGAAGAGAGGGTTGAAGTCGGCCTGCACCACCCATTCGGGACCATGGGGGAGCCCGGCCGCGGCCAAGGCCGATTCCCAGACCTTGAACCGCACCGAGGCATCTTCCACATCCAAGGGGCCGGAGACAAACACGAGCCGGGACTTTTTATGACAGTTGAGAAGATGGTCGAGCAGATCGGCCATGCCGGCTCCGTTCTCAAAGCCGACCACGGGGAGATCTCCCAGGGGCACCGAAGTGACCACGGCGCGGAGCGGTTCCAGCCTCCGGGCCAACGCTTCCCGGGCTTCGGGAGACATGTGCTGGTAAACGATGTGGGCCAGGACCAGACCGTCCCAGGGACGGCTGAGGGCGAGCCGAAAGAGGCGGTTGTGGGCTGGATCATCGGGGTCCACGTTCCCGATCCGCCGGCCGACGCACACCACCAGATCCACGTCCCGTTCCCGGGCACGGGAGTCTGCCGCCCGCCAGAGGAGGTCGCTGTAGGTGTCGTCGAAATCAAGGATTTCGGTAAAGAGGACCACTTGGGGGCGTGACATCGGGATTCTCGGGTTCAGTATGAATCCGATTGGAGATATTTGTCACCTGAAACCTTTTTTCCAGGCGTCTGACAATTGACATTATCTGTCTTTTGTCAGAGTCTCGGATCATGAATCCCTCTTCACCCGGCTCCCCCCTGACGGCCGAGCACATCCTGTCCGCCGCCGAAAACATGGTCCGGCGCCACGGACCGTCCAAGGCCACGGTGGTCGACGTGGCCTCGGCCCTCGGGGTCAGCCACGGCAACATTTACCGTTTCTTCCCCACCAAGGCCGCCCTCCGGGAAGCTGTCGTGGGGCGTTGGTTGGACCGAACCCTCGCAGCCCAGGCAGCTCTGTCCCCCGACGGTCCGGCCCTGGGGCGCCTGAGGACCTGGTTCTGGGCCTTTTTTGCCCTGAAGCAGTCCCAACGGGCTGCCGATCCTCAACTCTTCGAAGCCTTCCGCCAGCTCGCCTCCGAAGCCCATTCGACCGTCGCCGCCTACAAAGAGCAGCTGGTCCGTCAGATCGCCGTCCACGTCTCCTGGGGCATCGGTTCGGGGGAACTCGTCCCCGGCGATCCGGTTCAGACAGCCCGGGCCTTGTTCGGGGCCCTCACCAAGTTCCACCATCCGGCCTTCGCCCCGGGTTGGCAGGAACCCGAATTCACCACGGAACTCGAACCCCTCTGGGCCCTCTTGGCCCGGGGAATTTCCCGGGAAAGGACCCCCCAATGAACACTCCCGCCCTGTCACCCCGCCTTGTCCTCTTGATCACCACCGTCAGCGCCTTCTGCACCAGCTTTGCCGCCTCTTCGGTCAGCGTGGCCCTTCCCCTGGTTGGAACCGAGTTCCGCCTGGGCGGCGTGACCCTGAACTGGGTCGTCACGGGCTTTGTACTGACCTCGGCCGTGTTGGTCATGCCCCTGGGCCGGCTGGGCGACAGGATAGGACGCCAGGCCGTGTTCGGCTGGGGCATGTTGGTGTACGCCCTCGGCAGCCTCGCCGCGGCCCTGGCCCCCGACGCGTCCTGGCTGATTGGCTTCCGGGCCCTCACCGGCATGGGCGCCGCGGCGGCCATGGCGACGGTCACGGCCGTGCTGGTCGCCGCCTACCCCCCCGCCGAACGGGGCCGGATCCTGGGGATCAACGTGGCGGTGGTTTACCTCGGACTCTCCGCGGGCCCGGTGCTCGGCGGACTGCTGACCCAGGCGGCCGGCTGGAGAAGCCTGTTCTGGGTCCATGCGGGCCTCAGCTTCCTGGTCGTGGTGCTGATTGCGGCCAAACTCCGCGGCCAGGACAAGTCACCGGCGGCCGGCGGGTTTGATTCCCTCGGGTCCCTTTTCTACGCTGCGGGGCTGTCTTTGTTGCTGATCGGCGTCTCCGACCTCCCCCGCCCCGCCGGGGTCGGCCTCACCCTGGCGGGTCTTGTGGGTCTCGGGGTGTTCTGGTTGTGGGAGACCAAGACCCCGAATCCCATCGTCCCCGTGGCCCTTTTGGCCAAAAACCGGGTGTTCGCCTTTTCGAACCTGGCTGCCCTGATCAGTTACAGCGCCACCTTTGCCGTGGCGTTTTTCCTGAGTTTGTACCTCGAAGTGGTCCGGGGGCTCTCCCCGGGGGCGGCGGGCGCCCTCCTGGTGGCCCAGCCGCTGGTCCAAGCCTTGTTTTCTCCGTTGACGGGACGGTTGTCCGACAGGGTGTCGCCCCGGCTTCTGGCCTCGTCCGGCATGGGACTCACCGCCGCTGGCCTGGCCGCGTTGACCTTCCTCGACGGCGCCACGCCCCTTCCCTGGGTCTTGGCGGCCCTGGTTCTCCTCGGCCTGGGGTTTGCCCTCTTCTCCTCCCCCAACACCAATTCCATCATGGGTTCGGTGGAGAAAAAGGACCTAGGCTTGGCCTCGGCCACGGTGGCCACCATGCGGGTGGTGGGCATGATGCTGTCGATGGGACTGGCCCTGGTCCTCTTATCGCTGATCCTGGGCAAGGCTCAAGTGGATGCTTCTACGGCCGGGGATTTCCTTTCTGCCATGAGATGGGGGTTCGGGATCTCGGCGGCGCTGTGTACCCTGGGCATCGGGGCTTCCCTGGCCCGGGGACCCACGGGCCGTTAAGCCGACGTATCGACCAAGGTGCCGGTACCTTCGGGGAGCGGAGCCTGTTCACGAACCTCGCTGTCCGGGGCGGTCTCCCGGGTTTCCTCGGGGGCGGGGCCGGTGGTAGGAGTGAAGGGATCGGGTCCCGAGGGACCAATGGTGGAAATGGCCATGGTATCCTCCTTACCGTTATAATCTACTGCCTGCGGCGCCAAAAAGCGAATCCTTGACGGTCGGTCGGACGGATCGTATTTTGGCGGCATGGAGCGTATCGCCACCGCTTACCGCCGCCGGCTCAACACCGCCTCGTTTCTTCTCGTCGCCGCCCTCGCGGTCCCCCCGTTGGCCCTGGGCACAGCCCTGGCCGGCCCCGAGCTGGGAACCTTGTTTGTGGTCTCGGTGCTGCTGGCCGGACTCTGGCGGATCCCGGCCGGGGCCCTGCCGGGGACCTTTGCCCTTGCTTGGCACGAAGCCCCGGGACTCTTCACCCTGGTCGAGTCCCTGGCCCGCCGGGCCCGCCTGAAGCGGATGCCGGAAATTCGGATCGTTCCCGGCGGGCAAACCAACGCCGCCGCCACCCTGCGGGGTCAGCAGCCCGTCTTGGTCGTCACCGAAGCCTTGCTGGGCCGGCTGGACACCCGGCACCTCGGGGCCGTCCTCGCCCATGAAACGGCCCACTTGGCCCATGGAGACCTGGTGATGTTCCGGCTGGCCCACACGCTCCAGGCCGCCACCGTGGTCCTGGGGGCCCTGACGCTGGTGTTCGCCGCCTTGGCCGTACCCGAGGTTCCGGAGTTTTCGTTGTTCTGGGGGTTGGTGGCCGGCCTCTCTCCGGCGGCCAGCCGGTTTTTGACCGCGGCCCTCTCGAGGACCCGGGAATTCGCCGCCGACCTGGGGGCCGCCCGGCTGACCGGTGATCCGGCCGCCTTGGCCGACGCCCTCGAGCTCATCGAGTACCGGCCCCGGACATGGTGGGACTGGCTGGCGGGACGCCGTTCGCCGGTGCCCACCGACCCCGCCTCCGACGCGTTCCGGACCCATCCGCCGACCCCCGAAAGGGTCCGCCGTCTCGAACTTTTGGCCCGTTAGTCTGTTGTTCTGTTAATCGGAGCAGCCGGTGAACAAAGCCCACTCGTGACGCTCGGCGTCGGTGAGGTCGATGAACTGGAGGCCGACCCGCCACCGGCCATCGTCGGAGGGCCGGCAATAGGTGGTGACACCGTTGACCGACAAGTCCCGGTGCGGCTGGCCTTGGGGGCGGATCGAAGCGAGCACATAGACACTTTCACCCGAGTTCAGGCTGTCGTTGAGCAGTAGGCACAGACCCTTGGCAGAGAAGTCTACCGCCGTGGCCTCCAGCCAAGTTTCTTTTCCTAAATGGGTCACTACACACTGATGAATCTGTATGGGCACGTTGGAACACCTTGGGGCCTGGCGTCGTTCTTCCATGGCTTCGCCTCCAGCCTCAGCATACTCCCGGAAGGCCGTTCCGTCACGGGTTCTTGCAATCCTCAAACGGCGATACGACACTGATTCAAGAAGCAGGAGGAGAAGATGCGTAAACTTGTTCTTTTGGTGGCAGGGTTGTTGGTTGCCGGTTTGGCAGCGGGAGAACCCCTGACTCCCGAACAGAAGACCGCCGTTGACGCCAAACTATCGGCGTTGAAGGCCTGGGGCACCGCCCCCGAGGCGGTGGAAGCCGTGAAAGCCGCCCCGCCTGCCTGGGCCGCCGCCATGGACCAGGACAAATGGAAGGCCCTGTCTATCCTGAGCGCCGAGGTGAAAGAGCTTTCGAAGAACGCTTTGGCAAACTGGGTCCGCGGAAAAAAAGACCCGGCGGTATCCGAAGCCTTCGTCAGCCGGGCCGACGGAACCAAGGTGGCCTTCCTCGGCAAGCCGACCAGCTGGTCCCACAAGGGCAAGCCCAAACACGACCTGCCGATGGCCGGAAAGACCTGGGTTGGGGAAATCGAAACCGACGAGTCGACGGGCATCAAGCAAGTTCAGGTCGCATTCCCCGTCTTAGACGGCGCCAAGGTCATCGGATCGATGGTCGTCGGTCTGCAGCTCTCCAAACTCTGAGGACACCATGACCATATCGAGGAAGATCACCATCCTGACAGCGGGGGCTGCGCTCTTGCTGCTGGTCCAGGGGGCCGCCCTGCTGGCCATCTTGTTTTCGGCCCTGGGCGAGGCCCGGGCGGGACAGGTGTCGTCCTCGACCATCTCGAACAGCCTGGACCGGACCGTCGATGCGGCCATCCAGGTCCAGTCCACCCTGCAGGCCATGCTCAGGGAAACCGACGTGGACAAGCTGGAGGGGATCTACAACCAGCAGCAGGAGGCCCTCAAGACCCTCAATGAACTGCTTGCCCGGGACGATCTGAAATCAGAAGCCACCCAAAACGCCCTGACCGAAATGACGGGTCTGGTCGAGGAGACGGTCAACGGCATCCTGGGCGGAGACAAGGCCCTGGCCACCGAAACCCTGGTGATGGAGACCCTGCCGGCCTTTGACCGGCTCCTGGCCGCCATGGATCAGCTCCGTCAGGACAAACTCGCGGAGGCGGACCGGGCCATGGCCCAGAGCCGGGCTTCCACCGACACCCTGGTTTCCACGGTGATTTTCGTACTGGCGGCGGCCCTGGCGGCCTTCCTGCTGTTCGGGTTCTTCCTGCAGCGGGCCATCATCAAACCTCTCAACCATGTGACCACCGTCCTCAAAGACATCAGCGAAGGCGAAGGCGACCTGACCAACCGTCTGACCGAAACCGGCAAGGACGAACTGACCACCTTGTCGCGGTACTTCAACACCTTCATCGGCGGCCTCCAGGAGCTCATCCGCACCGTCCAGGCCCGGACCACCGAACTCGGGCCGGCCAGCGGACAGCTGGCCGGTGAGATGGCCGAAGCCGCCCGCCGGCTGGAAGAGATCACCAAGACCCTCCAGGACGTCGACGGCGATTCGGCGGCCCAGGCCTCCCAGACCGGAGATTCGGCGGCGGCCCTGGAGCGGATCCAGTCCCGGCTTGAGTCCCAGGACCGGCAAATCGAGGCCCAGGCCGCCGCGGTGACCGAATCGTCGGCCTCCATCGAGCAGATGCTTTCCAACATCGCCTCGATTGTCCGCAGCATCGAACAGCTCTCGTCGAAGTATGCCAGCCTGGTCGGCGCCACCGAACTGGGCCAGACCGTCCTCGACGGCCTCAACACCCGGGTCAGCGCCATCGCCGAAGCCTCGGCCACCCTGGTCCAGACCAACGAAGACATTGCCCAGATCGCCAGCCAGACCAATTTGCTGGCCATGAACGCGGCCATCGAAGCCGCCCACGCCGGCGACGCGGGCAAGGGGTTCAGCGTGGTGGCCGATGAGATCCGAAAATTGGCCGAAAACTCGTCGGTCCAGTCGAAGCAGAGCAGCCAGCAGCTCAAATCCATCCAGGAATCCATCACCGCGGTGGTCGACAGTTCCCAGGAAGCCATGTCGTCGTTCGGCCGGATCCTCGAGGACGTCAAGGCGGTCGACCAGCTCCAGGATCAGATCAAGCGGGCCCTCGAAGAGCAGACCTCGGGGTCCCAGCAGATCCTCGAAGCCCTGTCGGAGATCAACACCGTCACCCAGGCCGTCCGGACCGGCTCGAAGGATATGACCGAGGAGGGAACCCTCTTGGTCGACCGGAACCAACAGCTCCGCAGCCTGGCGGCCGAAGTGCGCTCCCGGGTGCAGAACGTCGCCCAGGCGGCCCAGGACATGAACCAGTCTTCGGCGGCGGCTTCCCACCAAGCCGGAGAAATGTCGCAGCACATCGACGACGTGGCCCGGCAGGTCTCCCGCTTTAAGGTGTGATTTTTTTCACAGGTTAGTCGACACGGGGAATAACTCCTCTTATACTCCCTTTACCGACCGCGAACAACGGTCCGAGTAAGGAGTTTATCCATGGCGCGTGTGTTGAACTTTTCCGCGGGGCCCAGCGCCCTGCCCGAAGCGGTGTTGAAGAAGGCCGCCGACGAAATGCTCGATTGGCAGGGAACCGGCCAGTCCGTCATGGAGATGAGCCACCGCTCCAAGGCCTACGAGTCGATCATCAAGAAGACCGAAGAACTGCTCCGGGCCACCATGCAGATCCCCGAGGACTACCATGTGCTGTTCCTCCAGGGCGGCGCCAGCCTCCAGTTCCACACCATCCCCCTGAACTTCCTCACCAAGACCAAGAAGGCCGACTACATCCAGACCGGCGCTTGGAGCCAGAAGGCCGTGGAAGAGGCCCAGAAGCTCGGCGACATCAACATCGTCGGGTCGTCCAAGGACAAGAAGTGGAGCTACCTTCCGGCCATCGTGAACGCCAACGACGCCGCCGACTATTTCTACTACTGCTACAACAACACCATCGAAGGCACCCAGTTCCACCAAGTGCCCGCGGTCAAAGCTCCCCTGATCACCGACATCTCGTCCGGCATCCTGAGCCAGCCCTTCGACGTCAGCAATCACGCCGTGGTCTTCGCCGGGGCCCAGAAGAACCTCGGCCCCGCCGGCGTGACCATCACGCTGATCAAGAAGGACTTCACCGACCGGATCCCCGGCGGCCTGGCAGCCATGCTCGACTACAAGACCCACATCGACAACGGGTCCATGTTCAACACGCCCCCCTGCTACGCCATCTACATCGTCGGCCTGGTGCTCCAGCACATCCAGGACCTGGGCGGCACCGCTCCCCTGTACGAAGCCAACCAGCAGAAGGCCAAGCTGATCTATGACTTCCTCGACAACAGCAAGTACTTCTACAGCCCCGTCGAAAAGTCGGTCCGGTCGCTGATGAACGTGCCCTTCCTGACCCGGGTCGCCGATCCGGAAGCCAGCGAAGCCGTGAACAAGAAGTTCGTCAAGGAAGCCGAGGCCGTCGGCCTGGTCAACCTGGCCGGGCACCGGTCCGTGGGCGGCATGCGCGCCAGCATCTATAACGCCATCCCCGTGGCCGGCGTGAAGAAGCTGGTGGACTTTATGAAGGACTTCGAGAAGGCGAACGCTTAAGAAGGGGAAGAGGGGGAAGCCTCCCCCTCGCTCCGGCCGTTCCGGCCTCCGCTACCCCCTCTGCGGGCAAGCGGTCAGGCTGGTGCGGCCCGCAACGCCCGAACCGCGAGGAAAATGGCTCGCGCAAAGGCGCAACGACGCAAGAAAAGAAAACGAGGAATCGGCTAGGTCATCGGGGAAGTCCTTCCCTCTTGCGCCGTCGCGCCGTTGCGCGAGAAGCCGATCCTCATCCGAGGAGAACAACATGTACAAAATCCAGACTCTCAACAAAATTGCCGCCATCGGCTTGGACCGCCTGCCCCGGGACAACTACGAGACCGCCAGCGAAATCGCCCACCCGGACGGCATCCTGGTCCGCAGCCAGGAAATGCACAACCTCGACTTCCCCGCCACCCTGCTTGCCATCGCCCGGGCCGGCGCCGGCACCAACAATATTCCCATCGCCAAGGCCACCGAAAAGGGCATCGTGGTGTTCAACACCCCCGGGGCCAATGCCAACGCCGTGAAGGAACTGGTCATCGCCTCCATGCTCCTCTCCAGCCGCCGGATCGTCCAGGGCCTCAACTGGAGCCAGAGCCTCAAGGGCAAGGGCGACGAGGTGCCCGAATTGGTCGAAAAGGGCAAGGCCCAGTTTGTGGGTCCGGAAATCGAGGGCAAGACCCTGGGCGTCATCGGCCTGGGCGCCATCGGCGTCATCATCTGCAACGCCGCCGCCGCCCTGGGCGTGAAAGTCATCGGCTACGACCCCTACGTGTCTGTCGAGGCCGCCTGGAAGCTCAACACCAACGTCCGCAAGGCCGCCAGCCTCGACGCCCTGGTGGCCGAGTCGGATTTCATCACCATCCACGTACCCCTCACCCCCGAGACCAAGGGTCTGTTCAACAAAGAACGGCTGGCCCGGACCAAGAAAGGCGCCCGGATCATCAACCTCAGCCGGTCGGGCCTGGTGGACAACGGCGCCCTCAAGGCCGAACTGGCCTCGGGCCGTCTGGGCGGCTACGTCACCGACTTCCCCGAAGAAGAACTGCTGGGCGTCGACAACATCCTGGCCATTCCCCACCTGGGCGCTTCGACCCCCGAGGCCGAGGACAACTGCGCCGTCATGGCCGCCGACCAGCTGCGGGAATACCTGGAACGGGGCAACATTAAGAACTCGGTGAACTTCCCCGCCGCCGAAATGGCCCCGACGGGCAAGACGCGCATCACCATCGCCAACAAGAACGTGCCCAACATGGTCGGCCAGATCACGGCCATCCTGGCCAAGCACAAGCTCAACATCGACGACATGCTCAACAAGAACCGGGGTGAGGTGGCCTACAACATCATCGACGTTTCCGGCGACCTGGCCGCCACCCTCAAGGACGAACTGGCCAAGATCGACGGCGTGCTGCTGGTCCGCGTCATCGAAAACTGCAACTGATCGGGCTCTGTCCCCGTAAAACCTAGACCCTGACCAACGGGAGGCCCCTTCGGGTGCCTCCTGTTTTTTTTGTCCCCGGGGGTTACACTAGAAGCAACTGCCGGACCCCGGGCCGGCGACCTGCCCCTTTCCTGTCGGTGTTCCAGACCGACGATAGACGCACTACGGAAGGGTTTCTATGCTCCCATCTCCCACCACCAGCCCCGTGCGGGCCGAGCTCTTGGTTGCTTTTGTTGACCTCACGGGTTACGCCAAACTGACCCAGGGTATGGACTGTCTGTCCAACTTCACATTCATCGCCGACTTTGCCGACCGGGTCGGCCGAGGTGTCCAAGGTTCCCAAGGCCTGGTCGTCAAATACATCGGGGACGCCGCCCTGCTGGTGTGGCCTGCAGAACAGGCCGACGCCGGGATCAGGGCCTTGGTCGAGTTGAAAGGGACCATCGATGGTTGGCTGGCCAGCCGGGGACTAGCCTCCCGGCTGGTGGTCAAGGCCCACTTCGGCGAGGTCGCCTGGGGATTCCTGGGGACCACCTCAGACCCGAGGCCCGATGTCATCGGTGAAACGGTGAACACCGCGGCCCTCCTCCCCTCCCACGGACTGGCCCTGACGCCCCAGGTCTTCCGGAAACTGCAGCCCGAAACCCGGGCGCTGTTCAAGAAGCACACCCCGCCGGTCAGCTACATCGCGGTGACCGAGCGGCACCGGAACTAGGGAGGCTACAGCTTCACCTTCACCACAATCTTGACCACCGGTTCCACACCGGGAATTTCGATGCTGGGCCGGTGGGCGTCTTCAGGGAAAAACACGACGAACTGGCCGGCTGGAATTTCCATGTCGACCCAGCCTTCCACCTCCACGGGGAGGAAGTCCTTTTCGGGCTGGTACTCTCCGGGTTCGGCTTGGTCCAGCGCCTCCCAGAACATGGCCTCTCGGCCCTCGAAGATGGCTTGGATGTCGGCGTACCGGCGGTGGGCCTCCCATTTGGTCTTGCCCAGGGCTTTCGTCTGGTCCCGGTAGATCACGGCGTAGACATTGTCGCCGTCGAGGTCGGTCCTGCCGTCGGGCAACGATCCAGGGTCGACGGCGCGCAACCACTGGAACGCCTGGGCAAACCGGGGACCCAGGGCTTCGTAGCGGAAACTGGAATTCAGGGAGTCGAGGATCATGACAAGCTCCTGAAAGGAGCCTAGTGGACGCCGGAGCCCGAAACAAGGGCCGCCGAAGACTCGGTTGATGCTTATAGTTGATTTTCAAACAAAGTCTTGGTACTTTTCAGCCATGCCCTCCCCCGACAAAATCCAGGTGGAAATCTGGTCGGACGTCCAATGTCCGTTCTGTTATATCGGCAAGCGCCAGTTCGAAACCGCCCTCGCCTCCTATGACGGCAAAGACCGTGTTGAAGTTCAGTGGAAGAGCTACCAGCTTGACCCGGAATTGAAGGCCCAGTCCGGCGAAACCATCTACGCCTATTTGGCCCGGAGAAAGGGGATGACCGTCGAGCAGTCCCAACAGATGCACGACCGGGTGGCCCAAAGCGCCGCGTCGGTGGGCCTCGACTACCAATTTGACAAGATGATCGTGGCGAATTCCCACGCCGCCCACCGGCTCATCCAGGCCGCCAAGGCCCAGGGGCTGGGGGACCAGGCCGAAGAAGTGCTGTTCCGGGCCTATTTCACCGAGGGCAAGGACCTGGGGGACAGAGCTCAACTGCAGGAACTGGCTGCAACCATCGGTTTGGCGCCCGAAACGGCCGAATCGGCCCTGGCCGACGCCGACGGAACGTGGGGCCGCAAGGTCGACGACGAGGTATCCGAGGCCATGGCCCTTGGCTCCAGCGGCGTGCCGTTCTTTGTCTTCCAGCGGCAGTATTCCGTCACCGGCGCCCAGGGGGTCCCCACCTTCCAGAAGGTCCTCGAAAAGGTGGGCCGGGAATCTTCACCCGCTTGATCTATATTGGGTAAGAGGAGCAGCCATGGCACCGGTACCCGTCGAAGATTGCCGCTGGATCGACCACCAAGGGAGGAAGATTCTGCACGTTTCCTACCACAGGTGCCGGACGGACGAGGAGATGCTCCAGGTCCTCGCGGAGCAGGTTGCCCAGGTGAAGGCTGCCGGGGTGAAGGTCCGGGTCCTCCATGACTACCGCGAGGCCTTTTGGGGCGAGCGGTTCATGGAGGAATCGAAGCGGCTGAGCAAGGAACGCCGGGAATCGGTCTTTGAACGGGTCGCCGTAGTCGGCCTCACCGGGATCAAGAAAGCCCTGTTCCACACCTACCGGGTGGTCAGCGGCGACAGCACGTCACGGACCTTTGAAACCGTGGAGGCCGCCCTCGACTGGCTGGCCTCGTGAACCTTAAGCCTCCGTCGCAGACCGGTGGGCTGCCCAGGTTTCTTTCACGGCGGCCTTCAGGTCGGAGGCCTTCCAGCCGAACCGGGCCTCGAAATCCGAAGCATCAACGGTGAAATCCCGCTCGAACTGATACAGCATTTCTCCAACCTCTTTGATCATGGGATTGAAGGCGCCAAGGAGTTTCACCATCACCGACGGGAGGCGTCCGACTTTGGCGGCCTTGCCTGCTGCAGTGGCAAAGAGTTCGGCCACGGTCCGGGCCGTGGTCGGCCCGAGACTGGGACAAATCCAGACCCGACCCCAGGCGCCGGGGTCCAGGGCCACGTCCACCAGAGCCCTGGCGTAGTCCGGAAGGTAGGTGAAACTGTGCTGGGCGTCAGGGTTCCCGAGGAAGGCCACGGATTTTCCCGCTTCCAATCCGGGGAAAAACCGGGAACCGAAGTGGGAGTTGGGGGACCGGGTGGCCCCGGGACCAAAATAATCACTGGCCCTGACGGCCACAGCCTTCACCTTGCCCGCCGCATGGGCTTCCAGCCACTGATGCGAGAGGGAGAGGCGGAGGGCGCCCTTCTTGGTCGGAGGGTTCTCCGTCGAGCGTTCGGTCAGGGGCATGGTATCGGCGGTATAGGAGTACAGGTTTTCTGCAAACACCACCACCGCGCCGGTCGACCGGGCCGCGGCCAGGATCGAGGTCTGCATGGATGGAAACTCCCGTGACCAATCCTGGTAAGGAACCCCGACGGCATGGACCAAAATCGACGCGCCGTGGGCCGCTGTGGTCAGCGCCGCCGGATCCCGGACATCGGCAGCCCGGGTTTCGGTGCCGGCCAGGGGCACCGGACTTCCGCTCCGGGTGACAAACCGGACCGCGTGCCCTTTGTCCAGCAAGAGTTTTCCTACCATTCGTCCCACGGGACCGGCTCCTAGAATTACGGCCAAAGGCTGTGCCATCGCTTCCTCCAATGTATTCACTGTCCACATCAACATAATCTACCGTGTGGACAGTGTCAACATCCTTGCACAAGTTTTTTTTCCCCGGTAAGATGCCCCTGTGAACCAAAGGGAACGATACCATCATGGCGATCTCCGGGCCGTCCTCGTGTCCGAGGGGCTCAAGCAACTCGAAACCGGCGGTGTGGAATCGGTAAGTCTCCGGGCTTTGGCCAAGGCGGCGGGGGTTTCCCCCAACGCTCCCTACCGGCATTTCACCGACAAAAACGCCCTGATGGGAGTCCTGGCCGCCGAGGGTTTTCTCCAATTCGCCGACTGTATTGTCGCCGCCTCCTCCGGGCCGCCGCGGTCTGCCCTGAGGGCCCAGGGAAAGGCCTACCTCGATTTTGCCCTCAGCCAACCCTCCCTCTACCGACTGATGTTCTCTCCCTACGGGTACAGCCTCACCAGCGACACCTGTCAGAGGGAGGCCGGCCGGGCTTTCGGCAGTCTCATTGAGACCGCGGCCCGGGCCCATGCCGCGGGCTGGAAGACGGAACGCCCCTTAACCGATGCTGTTCTGGCGTATTGGTCCGCCCTCCATGGTTGGGCTGGGCTGGTGGGCGACGGGCTGATTCCTCCCGATGTTCCGCCTCCCGCGATCGATGGCTGGCTAGACGCGTTTTTTGATGCAAACCATTAAAATCAGACGAAATATTCGGCAAATTCCCTCCCCTTGCCTTGACGTGGTCTGACTTATGTTCTAGCTTTCCTCAAGATGATTCTTCCATACGAGGAAAATCGAATCTTTTCCCGGCCGAAGGCACTGTGTTCTGGAAACGTTCGTTCGCTTCTTGACGTGTTCAGCCCTAAGTACGGAAAAGGGCTTATCGTCGATAAGCAGAAATGATACTCGGGTCATTAGACCCGGACCAAGGACATTCACATGGCCAAGAAAATTTACGTCGGTAACCTGAGCTACCACTCGACCGAAGACTCCCTCCGCAACGCTTTCGCCCAGTTCGGCGACGTTGTCTCCGCCAACATCGTCATGGACCGCTACACCGGATCCTCCAAGGGCTTCGGCTTCGTGGAAATGGGTTCGGACCAGGCTGCCAACGCCGCCATCGCCGGCATGAACGGTCAGGAACTCGACGGTCGCCAGCTCCGGGTCAACGAAGCCAACGACAAGCCCCGCCGCGAAAGCACCGGCGGCCGCTGGTAATTAGGCTTTCGGCGAAAGCCGGAACAGAAGCCACCCTCCGGGGTGGCTTTTTTTATTATCCTCGCCGAAAGGCTGGGCTTGCATCTCGCGGGTTTGGCGTCGCGTCCGGTCCTCACGGTACCTTCCGGTACCGCTCCGGTCCGGCGCTTAGCCAAACCCGCGATCTGCGGCGCCTGAACTAGGTGGGCTTCGCTTCGCTCGCCGGGGCTACCGCCGGGCTCTTCGGGCGCTACATCGCTTCGCTCGTAGTCCTATTAGTCCCTTGCTATGAGCTTGACGATGCCGATGCCTAACCACAGGGCGACGAAGGGTAAGACCAGCGACAACAACAGGTAGAGGACGCCGAAGCCCCATTCGCGGTCGCGGAAGAAGTCGGTGATTTCGAGCATCAGGGTTGAGAGGGTGGTGAAGCCGCCGCAGAAGCCGGTGGTGAGGAATAGCCGCGTCTCGGCCTTCATGCCGAGCTTTGACCCGGCCCATTCGGTCACCAGGCCGATGATGAAGCAGCCGAGGACGTTGGCTCCCAGGGTACCCCAGGGGAGGGCCACGGCCGTCGGCTTGTCGTCCCGGTGGACGGCCAGGGTTTGAAGGAGTTCCCAATCCCGGAGCGCCACGTTCATTCCGTACCGGGCGACGGAGCCCAACGCGCCCCCTAGGGCGACCCAAAGAAAGTTCCACAGCATGGTTGCCATGCTATCCGGTTCTCATTGGCCGAGCAAGGACCGCCTGACCGAGGTCCGGTAACCGACGACGGCCGGGACCAAGGCGCCCAAAAGGCCGGCGACGCAAAGCCCCGCCAGTACGGCAGACTCTTCCCAGGACCAGAGGATCTCCAAACCGAGGCCCGTTTGGGCGGAAACCAGTTCTGCCAGAGCTTGGGCACCCAGCCACCCTACCCCGGCCCCGGCCATTCCCGCGGTCAAAAAAACCAGGGCGGACTGGAGCCAGAGCGTCAGAAAAATGTAGCCGGTACCGGCTCCCAACGCCCGGAGGAGCCCGATCCATCGGGCTTTGGACGGGAGGGCCGCCAACAGACTGAGGATCACGGCCCCGAAAACTAAGGTTTGGAAGAGGAGGCTCACGAGGGACAGAGCTGACTTCAGGCTGTCGAAGAGGCCGAACAGCCCGGCCAGCACCTCGCCGGGAAACGCCGCCGTGGTCGCCCCTTCCTTGAATTCTGCCCGGAGGCCGTAGGCCGAGGCGAAGTCCCGGGGTTTGACCAGGACGGCCGAGACCTTCTTCACAGGAGAATCGTCCCCATGGAGCTCCCAGAGACTTTCGACCGGGGTGACCAGGGCTCTGTCCCAGGGGGTTCCCGTTTTTGCCAGGGTGCCGACCACACGGTACGATTCCTCCTCGTGGACGTCTTCCTCAAAACCGCTGTGACCGCCGGCACCATGGCTCCCGTGAAATTCCGTCCCAACGTTCACCAGGACACCGGCACCCGCCGCAACCTCAAAGGAGCCGACGGGCCACCGTCCCGTTGCCAGGACCAGACCGGGACGAAGGGACGGAAAATCAGGCCCCACGCCCACCAGGGGGAAGTCTCCCCAATGGTCGGCAAAAACCAGGGGGGAAACCCGGGCCACCCGGGGGTCGGCCTGCAGGCGATCGACCACCGAGGCCTCGAGGAGGGGGAGAACTTCTTCGGTGCGCAGATACACGGCGGCCAGGACGAGGTCCAGACGGCTGCCGGGAGCCCCGACCACGAGGTCAAAGTCCTGGGCGGAGACGGCGCTGGCTTGCCGGAAGGCTCTGTCGAACAGGCTGACGGCCAGGGTCACGGAGAACCCCAGGGACAGGAGCACCAGGATGCCCAACGAAGCCAGAAGGGTTTTTCTCAGGTCGGCCAGGACCATCCAGAAGGGGTTCATCGGTGGTCCTCGGACACCAGGCCATGGTCCATGCGGAGGACCCGGTCAGCTCTGTCCCTCAGGGCCGGCTGGTGGGTGGAGACCACCACGGTGGCCCCCCGGTCCCGGCTATAGGCCGTCAGCAGGTCGACCACGGCCGCCTCGTTGTCCGCATCCAGGCTGGCGGTCGGTTCGTCGGCCAGGAGAACAGGGGGATCGCCGAACAGGGCCCTGGCCAGGGCGGTTCGTTGCATCTCTCCCCGACTTAAGGTTGCCGACCGGGCATCGAACCGCCGGACACCCATTTGTTCGAGGAGAACCCGGGCCCGCTTCTTGTCCTCCGGGGAAACCGTGAACCGGTGGAACGTCAGGGGGAGCAGGACGTTTTCCACGGCAGTGAGTTCAGGGACGAGCTGGAAATCCTGGAAAACCAGGCCGAGGTTGTTCCGGCGCCAACGGTCCCGGGCCGCGGGCTTGTCCAGGGCCAGGTCATGACCGCCCCAGGTCAACCGCCCTGACAGGGGAACCTCCAAGCCGGCCAGCAGGAACAAAAGGGTGGATTTCCCCGCCCCCGATGGGCCGACCACCGTAGTCAACTCACCCGGTTCCAGGTGAAGGCGGGGAATCTGAAGGAAGCTTCCGCCAGGCTGGAAGGCCCAGCCCACCGATTCCATCTGGAGCGCCAACCCCACCTTATTGCTCCCGGTATTCGGCGTCGACCAGCCGGACCAAGGAGACAAACCCAGTGGCAGGATCGGTGAACGACCCCAGTTCCAGCCGCCCTGTGACCGCCAGGGGACGGTTCTTCTGTACGAATGCCGTGGTGCCTTTCAGGTAGACCACAAGGATGTCGGCCGGCCAGTCGGCGTCGCTGTTGCAGAACGGACACAGGGACACCGGATCCTTGGTCAGCACGAAGAAGTTGCCGATGGCTTTCAGCGGAGGCGCCATGGCGCCGACCACTGTGACCTGCTGACCGGCCAGTTGAACCAGCTTCGGGGTGAACGTCAGGCCCCGGACGGTCTCCCGGTAAAACTCTCCAAAGGCCAGGCGTTCGGCCGCCAAGGGGCCGGTGACCACCAGCCCCCAAAAAAAGGCCAACCCCAGGAGCTTAAGCCACCGGGGCGAAGGGTAGAGGGGATCATAAACCAACATCAGGACCTCCGGATATCTCCAAAGGGTTCCCAGGGCCGGACCGTTCGTGTACAGTCCGGCCCCGGGTTCCCACTACTTTAAGGCTTGAGTCCCAGGGCTTCGACGATGTACCGGAACGTCGCCGTATTCTCCTGGTAGGCTTTCACCTTTTCGCTTCCAGGGCCGGACATCGACAGGATCTGGTCGTCGACCGAATGGACCTCGGTGGAATCGGTCCGGGCCAGGTTGCCGGTGATCAGGGTGGCAGTGTCAGACTTGTACTTGTCGTTGGCCACGTAGTTCTTGTTCTCGTCTTGAACCGTGGGGTTGAAAGGCGCATCCAACTTGGGAGCAAAGGTCTCCCAGTAGTCGGGATGGTTGGCCCAGCCCACGGCCAGGCGCTTGCTGTTGGCCGGGGTGTCGGGGTACCCGTCGCCGTTGGCGTCGGCATAGTTGGGGAACCCGGCGGCGGCGTAGGTGCCCACCTTGTCGCGCATCAGAGGACCGGCTTTCTTGTCATCGACGGTGCCGTAGACGCTGATGGAGTGGGTGTGGTCGCCCGTGACAACGATCAGGGTGTCGGGGTTTTTCTTGGCAAAATCCTGGGCGATGGCGATGACCTTGTCGAACATGATGGTATCGTACACGGCCCGTTCCCAGTCCATCGGGTGGCTGTATTTGTCCACCAAGCCGGCCTCGACCATGAGGAAGAATCCGTTCTTGTTGGTCGAGAGCACTTCGAGCGCCTTCCGGGTCAAGTTCGTCAGGTCGGGCTGGTCGGGGAAGGCCGTGACGGTTCCCTTGCCCAGGATCAACCGGTCGAGGGCGCCGTCGAGGTTGCCGGTGTGGAACAGGCCCAGGAGCTTGTCGGGGGTCTGGGTCATGGTGGCGGCCATCAGCTCGTTGTTGGTGGTGACGGTGGTGTAACCGGCCTTCTGGAACAGGTCGAAGTAGTCCTTTTCGTCCTTGCGCTTCGATCCCTTGACGGTCTGCGGGAGGAAGTACGCCGAACCGCCGCCGAGGAGAACCTCGGGCTTCAAGTCGAGGAACGACTGGACAAGGGCGGCTTTTTCGTCCCGGAGCCGGGTGTGGCCGACGACGGCGGCCGGGGTGGCGTCTTCGAGTTCGGCGTCGCTGACGATGCCGATGGACTTCTTGGTGGTCCGGCGGACGAGCTCGCCCAGGGTTTCCTGCTTGGGATCATCGAAGGGATCGGGGGTGCGGTCGGCGAAAACGCCCAAGGCGTTGATGCTCGATTTCATACCGGTCATGTAGGCGCTCATGGAGTTGGCCGAGTCGACGGTGATGGCGTCGACCGAGCTGGTGCCCACCATGCCCAGGTGGTCCATCTGATCCATGGCCAGCAGACCGTTCGAGGTGCCTTCGGTGTTGCCCTTGCTGAGCAGACGGGCGGCGGTCCGGTGACCCACGGACAGTCCGTCGGCAATCAGGAAGATCACGTTCTTGGCGGCGGCCTTGGCGGCGGCGGGGTAGACGGTCCAGGTGACCGTTTTGGTCGTCTCGCCCGACTTCACCACGACTTTATACTCGCCGGCTTTGGCGACTTTCACACCCCTCAGGATCAGAGCCGAGGCCTCGGTGCCAGCCTTGTCCTTTTCGGTGACGGCGGCGGCGTCTTTGCCCAAGACCGCAGAGACCTTGCCGCCGTTGATCGTTACCGTGACGGAGGCCGGATCCACGACACCGTCGAGCTCCACCTTGAAGTCGAACTGGGCACCGGCCAAGATCTGGGCTTTGTCGATGGGATACACGTTCAAAGCTCCGACCGGGGCGGCCGAGAGCGAAAGGGCCGCGAGGGCGGCCAGCAACATCTTTTTCATTCCATTCCTCCTGCAACGAGGCCTAATCTGGACCTTATTGATGAGGAAGCGATGAGGGCTCTGTCAGAAATTCACCGGGTACGCTAGAGTACGGGCATGTACGTCGCCACCATGGAATACCCCCTCGCCGCCGGGACCCTGCCCGTTGCGGCGGCCCAGATCTGGAAATCGGTGGTGGAACCCGCCGCCCGGGGCCGGGAGGGTCTGGTCCGGCTCCAATTGCTCTCCCGCCCGGGAACCCTCTTGGCCATCGGCACCTGGGAGGACAAACGGTTCGCCGAAGCCTTCATGCAGACCGGGGTGTTTCTCGTATTGAAGGAGGCCTTGGCAGGACACCTTGCCGGAGATCCTCAACCCCGGCTGTGGGACGAGGAAGTGCTGGTCAGTCGGTGATGAACCAGGTTCCCCGGGAGTAAGCGGGGTCGGCAACGGCCTTGACCAGGAAGGCCGCCACATCCGCCCGGCTGACCTGTCCTTTGGGAACCCGGCCGGCAGGCAAGCCGTCGGCCATCTTCCCCGAACCGGTCAGGACCGTTCCCGACGCCGGGCCGTCGGTCAGGCCGGTAGGCCGGACCAGGGTCCAGTCGAGGGACGAAGCCTTCACCAGGGTTTCCTGGACCAGCTTGTCGTCCATAACTTTCTTCAAAAACAGGTCGGCGATGAGACGGAACACCCAGGGAACCTCTTCTCGGCTGTCACCGACTCCCAAACTGGTGACCGCGACCACCTTTTTGGCCCCGGCCTTGGCGGCGGCCTGCAAGATGAGGTCGGTGCCTTGGCTGCAGACGTCGGCCGGTCCGCCCTTGACGGCCCCGAGGGCGATGACCACGGCGTCGCAACCGGTCATGGTGGCCATGACCCGGCCTCCGTCGAGGACGGTGCCTTTTACGAATTCAAGGCCGAAGGCCGGGGGGATCTTGTCCGGGTCCCGGGCCAGAACCTTCACCTTATGGCCCGCCGCCAGGGCGAGGGCCACCACCAAACGCCCTGTTTTTCCCGTTCCACCGAACACCGCTACTGTCATCGCGTACCCCCAGAGAAAAAATAGTCCTTTCTGGACGGTGGGGCTATACTGTCGACCATGAAAAAACTCTTCCCCTTCCTCCTCTTGATGCTGACGTCGGTCCTTTGGGCCCAGGCCCCCAGGCTGGCCTTGGCCGATTTCACTTCATCGTCGCTGGAAAAGGGCAAGTTGGTCCTCCTTACCGAGGCCTTCCGCACCGAACTCTTTAAAACCGATCTGTTCGCCGTCCAGGATCAGCCCTGGTCCGCCGGCACCAAGTCTCCCGGGGTCGACAAGACGGCCTCGGGGTCGGTCGAAGCCTTCGGCCAGACCTGGGTGGTCAGCGTGAAGGTCACCGATGTGGCCGCCGGCACCCTCGACTTCTCGGAGACCGCCACCGTGGCCGACCAATCGCTGCTCTTCCGGGCGATCAAGGAACTGACCGCCCAATTGTCGGCTCGGTACCGCTACGGGGTCCTGGCCTCCAAGGCAAAGACCCCCGAGGAGACCGCTAAGCTGACCGAGGCCCAATGGAAAAGCCTGGGCGCCGAGGGAACCGTGCTGACGGGCCTGACGGGCCTGGGCGAGGGAACGGAGAATTACCTCTCGTTCCGTCAGTTCGACGGCTCGATTTCCCCTTCCGAATACCTCGACCTCCGTCGCCAAAGCGTCGATTTGGAAATCCTCCGGACCTTCCTGCAATCGGGAATTTCGTACAAGGATGCCCGGAGGGCCCTGGCCATGGGAATCACCCGGCTCGACAAGTTCCAGCTCTCGTTCAAGCCGGCGAATTTTGAGTTCGGGGAGTACCTCGATGCCTACGCCTTGGGCTTCTCAACGCCCAACGAGTACAAGAAGTACCTGGCCGAATCGGAACGCGATTTTCTCTCGGTGGGAGTCGGAGGCGTGGCCGACGCTCTACCCCTGGGGAACACCGATTTCAAGTTCCTCATCGGCCAGGTGGCCTGGGAGCACTCGTGGATGAAGAACCCCAAGGATTGGTACCGGGTCAACACCGAGGCGGGGGTGATCCTGCTGAGCCTCTTCCTTCCTACCCCGTACTTCGGGATCAACCTCATGGCCGGCTCGGCGCCGTTCTTCGTGAAGGCTGGGATCGGCGGCCACTCCGAGATGCTCGTCGGCGGCCATTCGGCGGTCAACCTTCGGCTCGGGATCGAAGTCGCTTCCCGGTTCGAATTCACCCTGCTGGCCATCCCCCTGGGCACGGAACCGGTGGTCAACTACGCCGCCGGCTTCAAGAAGTGGGATGGACCGTCGACTGGTCCCATCAAGTTTCCCTATTTTGGACTCCTGTTCACCTACAAGTTTCCCCTGGCTGGAGGACTCTAGAGACTGTGGACGGGGGGGGGCTGTGGTACACTGGGCGTGTGACCGCCACCAAACGACAACTGGGCCGTTGGGCCGATTTGAAAAACCGCCGGGACCGGGACGATACCGGTCTTTTCCTTGCCGAAGGACGAAAACTGGTCGAAGAGGTCAAGGCCGCCGGTTGGCGCATTGAAGCCCTGCTGGTCGACCTCGGAAGCCTGGAAGCCGAATTGGACAACGGGTACGGTCTGACCCCCGAGCAGATGGCCCGGGTCAGCGGATTCCGGACCGCCCCCGAGGTGATCGCCGTCGTCCAAAAACCCTTGAGCCTCCAAACCCCCCATTGGAAGCCCGGCACCTTGGCCCTCGTCCTCGACGGACTGCAGGATCCCGGCAACGTCGGCACCTTGGTGAGGACTGCCGCCTGGTTCGGGTTCGACGCGGTTTTCTACACGGCCGAGACCGCCGACCCCTACGGTCCCAAGGCCGTCCAAGCTTCCATGGGAGCCATTCTGAGGGTCAGAACCGCGGTGATCGACGGGCCTTGGCTGGACTCCTTGCCGGCGGACTGCCCCGTCCTAGGGGCCTGCCTCGACGGCGAACCCCTCTTTCAGGCATCGCTTCCCGCAGAGGGCCTCGTGGTCCTGGGGAACGAAGGCCATGGGATCGGTCCGACCCTCGCGTCCCGGGTGACCCGCAAGCTGACCATTCCTCCCTTTGGTACCGGCGTCGAGTCGCTCAACGTCGCTTCGGCCGCGGCCGTCCTGATGGCCGAGTTCCGGCGGGGCCGCTGATGCGCTCCACGCTCCTCCTTGTCCTACTTGTCCTGGTGTTTCCTGGGGTCGCCCCGGCGGGAGACCTGGGATTGGTCCAGGAAACCAGCGTCAATTGGCAGCTTCAGACCGTCCAAGCCGCCAACTATTGGGGATCGTACCAAACCTCGTTGGGAGCCCGCTGGACCCTGGGGATCGATTGGGACCGGTGGATTTCCCTCCGCGCCGGCCTCACGGCCCGGGCCGTCCAGACCTCGCCCATCGTCTCCAACACCGTCTACCCCGGTTACCAAGGCAGCGGTTGGATCCTTGCCGCCGACTGGTTGCCCGTGAGGACCGGTTGGCTTGACGCCAGCTGGGCGGCGGGGGTGTCGGCGGCGGTCCACCGGGAGTTCCTCAGCTACCCGGGGCTCTACCGCGACTTCACCTTGCCCGGAGCCACGGCCGCCTTGGTGGGTGAACTCGTCCCCGGCGGGTCATCCGGTCTGACGTTCCGGCTGGCCGTCCCCGTCGGTATGGACCAGCGCGACAGCTTCTGGCTGTCCTGGCGCATGGGAGCGGAACTCGGGGTGGTGTTCCGGGGCGTGGGATGGACCGTTCCTTGATCCGTCGGCGGTCCGCGGTTTCAGCTCTGTCCCTCGTGCTGGCCCTGGGGTCCTGCCAGGGCCCCACGGGCGGAGGGACCAACGTGGCGCTGTTGTACGGGGTGACGCAGTATGATCCCCTTTCTCCGGCAGCTACAGGGAAAAACAGCACGGTTAATCTTCAGTTCCCAGCCCTGGATGTAGAAGCATTGGCGCCACTCCTGTCGACCCAGACGGGAGGGATCTACTCGGTCACATCCAGGACCGATGCGGATGCCACCAGGGCCAAAATGCATTCCGACATCCTTGACGCGGCGTCGCAACTGGGACCCGACAGCCTCTTCCTTTTCTATTACGGCGGACATGGCCAACAAGGAACGGTCGGAAGCCTTGGTGTCGACGCCCATGCCTACATCTTGCCCTTCGGGTCCTATTCAGACCACCAATCTCCGAGGGTAAACCCAGCCGAGGTGGTCACCGAAGACGAGTTGCGCTCGTGGCTCACGGCCCTCCCCACCCAAAAGGTCATCGTTATCCTCGACGCCTGTTTCTCCGGCGGGTTCATTTCGGAGGTGGGGACCGACGGCGTGCCCCAGGACACCGGGGAATACTACAAAACGCTTTGGAAGGCTTTTCTGGCAGGCCAGGCTCCCCAGGCGGGTACCGCTTTGACGTCCTGGTTCCAACACACAACCACCGATCAAGCCGCGGCCCTCACGTCGTGGAACAAGGCGCTGGCCGCCGGTTCGGGATTCGCCGCCGACCAAGCCCAGCTCCTCACGGCGGCCGGAGCCCTCGAAGAATCGTACGACTCGGACGCCTCCCACAACTTCAAACATGGTGTGTTCACCTACTTTCTCCTCGAGTCCAAGGAAAAGGGAGATTTCGACGGGAACGGCGTCGTGACGGTCTCGGAAGCCTACCGGCACACCTTTGACGGCATTCAAGGTCGATGGAACGGGGTTTGGGGAGCGGTCGGCCAGTCGGGGCTCACCAGTTGGCTCAGTGTCTTCCTTCCCCACCTCTCCCCGGGCCCGGCGGACTACATCCTTTTCAAGAAATAGAGGGAGGTCTCGATGGAAGCCCGCTGGTGTTTCGTTCTCCTCGTTTCAGCTCTGTCACTCGCCAGCCTGGCGGCGGAAGGGACTCAGCTGACCACCGAAGTTGGCTCCGGTGTGGTCTGGGGTTCGGCTGGCGAACTGGTCTTCGACCCCGCGGCGAACCGCAGGGAGAACGACCCCATCAGTCTTCTGACCTGGCCGGTCTCGCCGGCGTTCCAGCTCAATCTGCACACGGCGATGGCCTGGACCCCCTGGATGAGCACCGCGGTGGCGGTCCAGGGCGCTTGGCCCCTGGTGACCGGCACCATGACCGACGAAGACTGGCGGACCCAGACCCAGAGCGGGTATCTGGTCTACGGCCGGTCCCAGTCCGACTCCTATGTGACCAACCACTGGTCCGTGGCCGTCGACCAGCGGTTTCGGTGGGGTGAGGCGTCCCTCGGGTTCGGCGGGATGTACAAAATCACCCAGTGGGAGGCCTGGAACGGAACGAAACGGTACGAATACTCGGCCGGCGTCAGCGAGGGCCAGTTCAGCGGCCTGGTCCTGGAGTACCGTCAAATCTGGTACATCCCCTATATCTCCGCCGGCTGGACGAGCTCCTGGGACCAGTGGACCTTCACCCCTTCGGTACGGCTGTCTCCCTACACCTGGTGCTTCGATACCGACAACCATATGTTTCCGAGGGTGACCTACCTCGACAACTTGAGGGGCGGCTGGTATGCCGAGGCGGCATTGGAACTGATCTTTCCGCCCTTTCCCGGGTTGACCGCCGGGGTCCGGGGCTCCTTTCAAACGGCCCGGGGGTCCGTCGGCGAAACCTATACCGCCAGTCCCACGGATTCCCCCCTGGGAACGACCATTTCGGTAGAACCCAGTGCCGACGCCGCCGGGGGGTGGTTCCAAGAGGCGGCTCTGTCACTCTTTTTCAGAAACTGAACAACCCCTCTTTGTGAGAAATTGAACAACCCCGTTCCATGGTTCAGGCTCCACGCTCTATAATGGGGGGCGCGGAGGATGACCATGGCCAGTTTTCACATCGGATTTGATCTGGGCGGTACCAAGATGCTCGCCGGGGTAGTCGGACCCGGCCACGAAGTGCTCTCAAAAACCAAGAGGAAGAGCCAGACCCAGGATGGACCCGAGGCGGTCTACGCCGATATTGTGGCGACCCTCCGCGACACCCTCAACCAAGCCGGCCGGTCTCCCCAGGACATCGGGGCCCTCGGGATGTCGGTCCCGGGTATTTTGAACCGCAAAAAGGGCACCGTGGTCCGGGCCCCCAACATGGGGTTCTTCGACTTCCCCCTCGTCGACCGGCTGACCGCCGAATTCGGCTTCCCTGTCATCCTCGAAAACGATGTGAACGCCGGGGTCTGGGGCGAATTCGTCGCCGGTGCCGCCCAAGGGCACCGCCATGTGCTGGGGGTCTTCCCGGGGACCGGGATCGGCGGAGGACTCATCCTCAACGGCGACCTGTACGCGGGCGTCGGCGGGAACGCCGGAGAAATCGGCCACATGATCCTCCAACTGGAAGGCCCCCTCTGCGGCTGCGGCAACCGGGGCTGCGTCGAAGGCCTGGCCAGCCGGACCGCCATGGGCAAGGAGGCCGCCGGCCTGATCGCCAACGGCACCCTCACCGGTAGCTACGCCGAGAACGGCGCCGACCTGAAGGCCATCAGCAGCAAATTTTTTGCCCAGGGACTCAAGGAAGGAAACCCCCACATCATCGGTATCATCGACCGGGCCGCCGACCTCCTCGGCACCCACCTCGGAGGCTGCCTCAACCTCCTGAACCCCGAGCTGGTCCTCATCGGAGGCGGGCTGGTCGAGAAGCTCGGCGACTACTACCTCAAGAGGGTCGAAAAGGCCATGCGCGCCTCGGCCTGGGAATTCGTGGCGGACGACGCCGCGGTCAAAGCCGCCGTCCTGGGCGACAACGCGGGCATCATCGGGGCCGCCGACCTGGCCCGGAAGGCGGCCGAGTCCTAACATGCCCCCCAAGCTCTTCGCCGTCATCAACGTAGGCTCCACGTTTCTCAAACTGGTGATCGCCGAGTTTCCGGAAGGCCGGGACATGCAGGTCGTCGAACAGGCCGTCAAGTTCATGGGTCTGGGCCGGGAAGTCTACACCTCCGGACTCATCAAGAAGAAGACGATCACCCAGGCCATCAACATCTTCTTGCAATACAAGGAATTGCTAACAGCCTACGGCCTCACGCCCGAGAGCGTTCGGGTCATCGGGACCGCGGCGTTGCGGGAAGCCCGGAACCGCGACATGTTCATCGACCGGGTCGAAGTGCGGACGGGTTTCCGCATCCAGGTCCTCGACGGCATCGAGGAGAACCGCCTCTCGTACATGGCCGTCCAGTACGCCCTCAAGGACCAATGGAGCCACTTGAGCAAGCACAATTCCATGATCGCCGAAGTGGGAGGAGGCAGCACCGAGCTGATCCTATTGCGCCGGGGGATGATCTGCGCGGTCCACTCGCTGAATTTCGGCACGGTGCGGCTCGAAGAAGCCTACCGGGGAAGCCAGCTCGAAGAAATCACGCCGGCGACCCTCCGGCAGAGCATGAACACCACCAAGGAGATCCTCGACGACGAAATGAAGCTGGGGACCATCAAGAGCTTCATCGCCGTGGGGAACTACGCCCGGCTGGCGGCCGAAATCGCCGAAGCCGCCGAGGGCGACCGGTACTGGCGGATCAACAAGACCCAGTGGCTCCAGCTCACCCACGTGATCCACCGGCTCACCCCCGAAGAAATTGTCCGCCGTTACGGCATCCCGGCTTCGGCCGTCGAAGGGTTCGGCAGCGCCTTGCTGGCCTTTTTCTACCTGTTGGAAGACACCGCCGCCGACGAAGTCTTCATCCCCAAGGTCGGCTACTCGGAAGGATTGTTGGTCGAACTGGGTCCCGGCATCGACGACGAGATCCAGAGCCGGTTCCTCCAGCAAGTGCGGGCCAGCGCCCTGAGCCTGGGCAAGAAGTACCATTTCGACGCCGACCACGCCAAACACGTGGCCGACCTGGGCCTTCAAATGTTCGACCAGATGAAAAAGGACCACAACCTCGATCCCCGGAGCCGGCTCCACCTCGAAGTGGCCGCCATCCTCCATGACATCGGAACCTACATCAAACCCTCCGGCCACCACAAGCACGGCCAGTACCTCGTCGAGAACAGCGAGATCTTCGGCCTCAACCCTTCGGACATCGCCATCATCGGCAACGTGGTCCGGTACCACCGCAAATCGGCTCCCATGCCGACCCATTTGAGCTACACCGCCCTGCCCCGGGAGGAACGGCTGGCCGTCCTGAAACTGTCGGCTATTTTGCGGGTGGCCGACGCCCTTGACCGGGGCCACAGCCAAAAGATCAGCAACCTCCGGCTCGAACGCCGGGACGAAGAGATGCACCTCAAGGGTGATTACAGTAGCGACGTGGCGGCCGAACGGTTCAGCCTCAGCGACAAATGCGACATGTTCGAGGACGTGTTCGGCTACAAGGTGATATTGACATGAGCGACGACTACGACCTTTTCAACCGGGAACTCAGCTGGATCGAGTTCAACCGCCGGGTCCTCGACGAGGCCCGCCAGCCCTCCAATCCCGTCATGGAGCGAATCAAGTTCCTGGCCATCGTCAGTTCCAATTTCGACGAGTTCTTCATGGTCCGGATCCCCAGCCTCCGCCGGGCCGTCAAAGCCGGCGATGTCGGCCGCCACAAGACCTCCGAGCCCCCGTCGGAGACCCTGCGCCGGGTCCACGAGGTCTGCCGCCGAACGTACGCCGAACAGTACCAGCTCTGGAACCTACAGCTCGCCCAACTGGCCGACCACGGCTTGCGGCAGGTGAACCCCATCGACTACTCCCAGGAACACCTCTCCTTCGTCCGGGAGTTCTACCAAAAAGAGCTGTTCAACGTCCTCTCCCCCGTCAAGGTCGAGGACAAGCGGCCCTTCCCCTTCACCGGCAACCTGCGGATGAACCTGGCCTTCCTCATCGAGCCCCTCAAGCCGCTTCCCGGCGCCGAGGGTGAACCAAAGATGATCGTCCTGGAGATCCCCTCCTACCTGGCACGGATCGTCTGGCTCCCCGAAACCCGCGGTGGCCGGAGCTTCACCTTCATCGAAGACGTGGTCGCCACCCTGGCCGAACAGCTGGTGCCCGGGTTCAAGCTCATCGACAAGCTCGCCTTCCGGATCACCCGGGATGCGGACATCCCCGTCGACGAGGAAAAGGAAGAGGATTTCGTCGACGCTATGAACAAGATTCTGCGGAGCCGGCTCCATTCCAACCCCATGCGCCTGGAGGTCCAGGGCGGCGGCGAAGACCTGCGCCGCCGGCTGGCGGCGGCCCTCGACGTGGAACCCAGCCTGGTCTACTCCTTCGACGGTCCGCTGAACCTCAAGGACCTGTTCGCCCTGGCCGGGGTGGTCGGTTTCGACCACCTGCGCTCCCCGCTCTGGAGCTCCCGGCGGTCCCTCCCCGACGACGAGGACATCTGGGACCTGGTCCGCCAGGAGGACCGGCTGCTGTTCCACCCCTACGAATCGTTCAGCCCCCTGGTCCGGCTCCTCACCGAGGCGGCCATCGATCCCAATGTCCTCTCGATCCGCATGACGCTCTACCGGACCTCGGGGGAGAGTCCCATCGTCCAGGCCTTGGCCAAGGCGGCCTACGAGGGCAAGCAGGTTACGGTGCTGGTGGAGCTCAAGGCTCGGTTCGACGAGGAGCAGAACCTTGGCTGGGCCCAGACCTTGGAACAGGCCGGGGGCATCGTCATCTACGGGGTGGCCGGACTGAAGGTCCACGCCAAGGCCACCCTCATCGTCCGCCGGGAGAGCGACGGCATCCGTCGGTACGCCCACCTGGGCACGGGCAACTACAACGAAAAGACGGCCCGGCTGTACAGCGACTTCGGCCTCCTGACGGCCCGGCCCGACTACACCCATGAGGTGGCCCAGTTTTTCAATGCCATCACGGGGTACTCGGCCATCAGCCGGATGCGGCACCTGATCATGGCGCCCCACTACCTGAAAGGAAAGCTCCTCTCGCTCATCGACGGGCTGACCCGGCAGGCCAAGCTGGGGGTTCCCTGCCGCATCCTGGCTAAGATGAACTCCTTGGCCGACGAGGATGTGATCAAGGCTCTCTACAGGGCCAGTGAGGCCGGGGTGGAGATCAAGCTCAACGTCCGCGGCATCTGCATGGCCGTCCCGGGCAAGGCCTTCAGCAAGAACATCCAGGTGATCAGCATTGTGGACCGGTACTTGGAGCACGCCCGGTGTTTTGTGTTCCGGGCCGGAGAGACCGAGGATGTCTACCTGTCCTCGGCCGACTGGATGTTCCGGAACCTGGAACGCCGGGTGGAACTGATGTTCCCCATCCTGGCCCAGGGTCCCAAGGACAAGATCATCGAGGCCCTCGGCGTCTGGTTTGCCGACAACGTGAAAACCCACGTCCTTCAGCCCGATGGCGCCTGGTTGCGCCGGATCCCAGGACTGACGGCCTCCGGGGTCCTGGACGAAGAGCACCGGGCCCAGGAAATCTTCCACAACCGCATCGAGGCCGAACGGGAAATCGACCGAAAGGCCGTGAAACACGACCTGGTGGTCCGGCGCCGCCCCAAGGGGGAGTGACGGAACGCAATTCCTCACTATAAAGATCAGTTTTGAATATTCCCTCGGGGAAGGTGTTCGATTACACTAGACAGAATACTGGAGGTACGATGAACATTTCCGCCTTGAAGTCCTTGGCCTTGTCGGTCCGATCCCTTTCGATGGACGGCGTCCAGGCCGCCAACTCCGGCCACCCCGGCCTGCCCTTGGGCTGCGCCGACCTGGGAGCCCTCGTCTACGGGGACGTGCTCAAGCACGACCCCACTCACCCGGACTGGATCGACCGCGACCGCTTCATCCTTTCGGCTGGCCACGGCTCCATGTTCCTCTACTCGCTGCTCCATTTGACCGGTTACGCCCTGCCCCTCGATGAACTCAAGAAGTTCCGCCAACTCGGAAGCAAGACCCCCGGCCATCCCGAATACGGCTGGACCGCCGGTGTGGAGACCACCACAGGCCCCCTCGGCGCCGGCTTCAGCAATGCCGTCGGTTTTGCCATCGCGGAAACAAAACTGGCTGCCGAATACAACACCCCCGCCCACAAGCTCATCGACCACTACACCTATGCCTTGGCCGGCGACGGCTGCATGATGGAAGGCGTCACCGCCGAGGCCGCTTCGATGGCCGGCCACCTGGAACTGGGCAAACTGATCGTCTTCTACGACTCGAACGGCATCACCATCGAGGGCCACACCGACATCGCCTTCACCGAAGACGTAGGTAAACGGTTTGAGGCCTACGGTTGGCAGGTCTTGAAGGGCAGCGCCCACGACATCACCCAGATGGCCGAACTGATCGCCAAGGCCAAGGCCGAGACCAAGAAGCCTTCGCTCCTCGTCCTGGAGAGCACCATCGGTTTCGGTTCGCCCAACAAAGCCGGTACCCACGACGTCCACGGAGCACCCCTGGGCGCCGACGAAATCAAGGCCACCAAGAAGAACCTGGGACTCCCCGAGGACCAGACCTTCTACATCGTCCCCGAAGCCCAGAAGTACACGGCCGAAAAGGCTCCGGTTTGGAAAAAGGCCCGGGAAGATTGGGAAGCCCTCTTCGCCGCCTGGGCCAAGGCCAACCCCGAGCTCAAGGCCAAGTGGGACCTTGCCTTCGGAGACCGCAACGCCCAGCTCGACAAAGCCGAAGAACCCGTTTTTGCCGTGGGCGAAGCCGTGGCGACCCGGGTTGCAGGCGGTAAGAGCTTGAATGCCTTTGCCAAGGTCCTTCCCTGGCTGATCGGCGGTTCGGCCGACCTTTCGCCGTCAAACAACACCTCCATGCCCTTCGGTGAGTACTCGGCCAAGGACCGTACCGGACGCACCTTCCATTATGGGGTACGGGAACACGGCATGGGCGGCGTCGTCAACGGCATGAACCTCCACGGAGGCTACCGGGCCTTCGGTGCCACCTTCCTGGTGTTCGCCGATTACATGCGCCCCACCCTCCGGTTGGCCGCCATCATGAACCTGCCCGCCATCCACGTGTTTACCCACGACTCGATCTTCGTCGGGGAAGACGGCCCCACCCATCAGCCCATCGAGACCGCCGAGGGCCTCCGGGCGATTCCCAACCTCTTGGTCCTCCGGCCCGGCGACGCCCAGGAAACCTTCCAGGCCTGGAAGCTGGCCCTGGCCCAGACCAAGCGTCCCGCGGTGCTCTTGCTGACCCGGCAGAACCTGAAGACCTACGAGAAGCCCGCCACCTGGAAGGAAGACTTCAAGAAGGGCGCCTACGTGGTGAAGGAAGAGGCCAAGCCCGACGTGGTGGTCATCGCCACGGGTTCGGAAGTGCCCTTGGCCCTCGAAGCCGTGGCCCTCTCGACCAAGAAGGTGAAGGTGATTTCGATCACCAGCCGCGAACTGGTGAAGGAGAACCCCGAGCACTGGAAGAAGCTGGTCCCCGCCGGCGTGCGCATCGTCGCGGCGGAAGCCGGCATCACCACCGGTTGGCTGGGATTGGCCGACGCCGCCCTCGGCATCGACCGCTTCGGCGAATCGGGCCCCGGAGCCGCCGTGGCCAAGCACTTGGGCCTCACCGCCGAAGCCCTGGCCAAGCTGTTCTAAGCCTTCTGCGTCAAACTTCGAAGGAGCAACCCACAACGGGTTGCTCTTTTTTTTGGTTACCCAGGTGCAGGCAGAAGCCTCCGCAGTAGGTCTGGACGGACTTTCACTCTTCCGGTTGGAAGTGGACGATCAGCTCTTCCAAGTCCTCGCGGTGTTTGATCTTGGCGTAAAGGGTCTTGGTCGCGGCCGAGTACGACCAGCCGTCTGTGTAGGACTGGAACTGGGGGTCGGTCCGCCAGCGGATACCGTGGAGGGTGATGTGGTCGAACTCCGGAACACCGGCGATCACGACGTGCTCGGCCGAACCGGCGGGAAACCGGAACGTGAAGCGCGCCTGCGCCGGGGAAATTTTGGCGGAGACCAAGGTCGACGACACCCTGACAAAGGCACCGGGCCCCCAATCAGGGAGGCTGAATTCGGCCGACGGGGCTGGCCGGACCACGGTGTACACCTCTTCGGGGAGGATCCATCCTTCCTGCCTTACGACTTTTCCGTCCTGGGTGACCAGGAATTCGGGGAGGCGCCCCGAGGGGTCCAGGTTGCCCAGCGCCGAGACCACCAATTGGGCGCCGGCCGAAGCGTAGGCTTCATTGGCCAACGACCGGGAATGGTCGAGCCACAGGCGGCCCAGGATCAGACCTGACCTGAGGTCGAGCAGTCCGCCCGCGCTTTGGACGTAGAGGTGGCCCTCCCGGCGGATGACGTGGGTCTGCAGCCGGTTCAGCACCTCTTGCACCCGTGCCGCCACGGCATCGGACTGCTGTTGCCCCTGGATGGCCACAAGGTTCTGGAACACCGCCATCAGGTCAGGGACCGACTCCGGCAGCGCCCCCGTGAGGACCAGGCTTTTCACCCGGTCTGCTGAGCCTTCGGGACCATAGAACCCGGCGTCCAACCAGAGGCGGCCTTGGCCGGCCCACTCGGGCTGGGACCGGCTGGACGCCGCTTCGATGGTCCGCCGCTGCTGGGCCGTCAGCTCGACCACATTGCCCAAGTACGAAACCGACTCGAAACCCCAAGGCTTCCGGTCTTGGCCCAGCAGGTTCTGAATTTTGGCGAACGCGGCGGGGTACTCGCCCCGGCGCAGGGCTTCCCGGCCCCAGGCGTCGACCAGCCGGGAGGAGAACGCCGTCGAGCCGGACCAGCCGGCGTAGGCCCTGTCCCAGTACCGGGTCAGGGCCTCTTCGGCCGCCGGGGCGTCGGCGGCGTTGTCGAGGGTCAACCAAGCGAGGTCGACAGAGGTGCCGGCAGGCAGGGGATCGAGGCGGGCGGGTCGAAAGCCGTTCCGCCCTGCCGTCAACACAAAACTGTGGTCGATGTCGATCCGGTCTTGGGCCCCGTCTACGCTGGCCAGCATCCGGGTTTTGTCCCGGGTGATTTCGACAAGGGTTCCCCGGGGGGAATGGACCAGGCGGGTTCCGCCGTCGGCTCCGAAGGGAATTCGGACCAGGGAGAACCGCCGGGAACCTTCGCCGAACTGCGGCTGGAGGAGGAGGGACCGGCCGCCGTCGGCCTTGGCAAACGCCAGTTGCAGACCTTGCTGGAAGGTGACCATCACATTGCCGTCCTTCCAAGCCCAGGACAGGGGGCGGAGCTTGGATGTTGTTCCGTCGGAGGCTTCTGCTTGGATCACCCGGTTGGCATCAAAGACAAACTCAAGGCCCCGGCCCCGGAGCACCAGTTCGGCGGGCTGTCCGCCCGAGGAGGTTTTACCGGAGATGGTCAGGTCCCCCAGACTTTGGCTGAAGGTGTCGCTTTTTTTGGAAAACTGGACGGCAACGAGCCCCAGGATGATGGCCAGGTAGAGAAAAGGGAGAAAGGCAAAGAGCCAGGACCGGGTGTGCCGCATGGGGCATTTTACCAGGAGGGGGCGTCCTTGTCCAAGGGACGGCCCCTCGGGTATCATTCCATTCATGCGTTTCCGCCGCGGGCTTCCCCTGGCCTTGGCCGCCCTCCTGGCGGCCGGCTGTGCCACGGTCCCCCCAACCTCCCCGCCTCCTACCGCCACAGTCGTGGAGCGGGAAGCCGCCTCCTATCGGTCACCGTCGGACGCACCCCGGATCCTCGACGCCCTCGACGGGCAGTTTGCCGGGGGACAGAGCTCACCTTCTGAACTCACCACCCCCGATCTTTCCCTCTATTCCAATCTGCTGCTGGCTGCGGGACGGCTCAAGGAAGCCGAGGGAACCCTTGTCCTCCTGGCCGACCGGAGCCCTTCGGATGCCGCTGCCCTCTGGGCCTTGACCCTTTTGGCGGGTGCCCGGGGCGATGCGGCGGCCCAGGAGAAGCGGCTGGCGGCCTTTGAAGCCGTCTCACCGGGAACCGCAGACGCGGCCAGCCTCCGGGCACGGATCCTCCTCTCCAAAGGGGACAAACAGGGAGCCAAGGCCGCCTGGACGTCGGTCGTCGCTCAAGGCGAAGACCCCGAAGCCCTCCAGGGGCTTGCCCGGCTGGCCCTGGACGCCAAGCGCCCCCAAGAGGCCCGGGGTCTGGCCGACAGGGCCGTGAAAGCGGCGCCCTTGGACGACCGGGCCCTGGCCCTCAGGGCGAAGGTCCTGACCGAACTGCAAGCCTACCGGGAGGCCCGGAAAGACCTGGACCGGGCGGTGGAACTGGCTCCCGAAGACCCTTGGCACCGCCTTGACCGCGGCAAGCTTGCCTTCCTGCACCTCTACGACTTCCCGGCGGCCCAGGCGGACCTCGAGCTGGTGACCTTGAAAAATCCCGACAACTTCTTCGGTTGGGAGGCCTTGGCCGAGGTCTATGAAGAACTCGACAAGCCCCGGCAAGCCCTCGATGCCTGGCGGCGGGCCCTCTCCCTCCGGCCCGATTACCGGTTCGCCTACCCTTCAACGGCCATGCTGTCTTTCCGGTACCAAGACTGGCAGTCAGCGGCCTACTATGCCCGGGAGGCGGCCAAGATGCACCCCGCCGAGTACGCCTTTCCCTTGGTCGAAGCTCTGTCCCTCCGGGCTCTCGGCAAAGCGGCCGCAGGGCAAACCGTCCTTGAGAAGGCCCGGCCCCGGTACACCAAGGGCTCCACGGTCGAGGAATTCTTCCGTTTCCTGTTGACCCCGGGGTCCGATTACTATTTCAATACGGCCATGAACCTCGAAAAGCAGGAGAATGTCCGGCTCCGGCTGAGGTTTTACCAGGGTTGTTTTTATGCCCTGACCAAGGCCCCCGCTTCGGCGAAGGCCGCGTTCGAAGAAGTCGAGGCCAGCACGTTGAAGAAGATACCCGAGATCGCCGCCGCCCGGGACTGGTTGGACCATGGACTCTGAAAAATCCTTTGATGCCCTCCTGCTGGGACTTTCCCCCGACCGGCGGATCCTCATCCAGACCCACGATTTTCCCGATTTTGACGCCATTGCTTCCGCGTACGGCCTGTATTGTCTGTTCGAGACCTACGGACTAGCTTCAACCATCGTCTACGGGGAAGAAATCCAGGGCTTTTCGCTCGGAGAAACGATCCGAACCCTGAAGATTCCCGTGACCAGAATGAAAGACTTGGTGCCCATCGCCGGCGACCAGGTGATCCTGGTGGACTCGTGTCCGGGGAACAAGAACGTCACCTTGATCCCGGGGACAGAGCTGAAAGGCGTCATCGACCACCATCCCCTCCCCCCGAACCCCCAGCCGTCGCCCTACCTCGATGTCAGGGACCAGTACGGTTCGTGCTCGACATTGATTTACGAATACTACGCGGGGTCGAGTTTTCAGCCCTCCAAGACCGTGGCCACGGTACTGCTGATGGGCATCATGATGGATACCAACTACCTGACCCGGGGCGTCGGCCCCGCCGACCTGGCCGCCTTCACCGGCTTGTACTTCAAAGCCGACTGGGTGAGCGGCAACTACCTGCTCAACAACAGCCTTTCGGTGAAAAATGTGCCCGTGTTCATCGAGGGCATGCAGAACATGCGGGTCTACAAAGGCTTTGCCTTCACCTTCATCTCCAAAGAGACCGACTCGGACACGATTGCCGTCATGGCCGACGACTACCTTCGCTACCACGAGGTGGCCTTCAGCGTGGTGGCCGGGCTCAACCAGGGTGAGATCAAAATCTCCGTCCGGAGCGAAGACCCAGGGTTGGCCGCCAGCAAGGTGGTCCGCCGGGCCCTCTACGGCATCGGCTTCGGCGGAGGCCACTACCACATGGGCGGCGGCACCGTCCACCTGACCGACTTTCACGGACCCAACGACCTGTACGAGCGCTTCCGCTCGGCCATAGACCATTACATCCACGAAGGAACCTGAACCCCTATGAACGAACAGCAGAGCGACACCGTCACCCGTCTGACCTACGGGGCGAAAGAGTACGTCCTCGTGGGGACCGCCCATGTTTCGGCGGCCAGCATCGACGAGGTCAGGACCGTGATCCGGGCCGAACAACCCGACCGGATCGCCGTGGAACTCGACCAAGGCCGGTATCAAACCCTCGTCCAACCCGACCACTGGGAAAAGCTCGACCTCTTCAAGGTCATCAAAACCGGAAAAGGGTTCCTGCTCCTCGCTAACCTCGCCCTCTCCTCGTTCCAGAGGAAAATGGGAGAAGAACTCGATGTGAAGCCGGGCCAGGAAATGCTGGCCGCCATCGAAGAAGCCGGGGCCCTGGGCAAGCCGTTCAGCCTCATCGACAGGGAGATCCAGGTCACCCTCAACCGGGCTTGGAAAAAATCGAGCTTCTGGGGGAAAAACAAACTCTTGGCCGCCCTCCTCGGTTCGGTCATGGGCGATGAAAAAGTCGGCAAGGAAGAGATCGAGAACCTCAAGGACAAGAATGAGCTCGACGGGATGATGGACGGCCTGGCCAAGGAACTGCCCATGGTCAAACGGGTGCTCATCGATGAGCGCGACCAGTACCTGGCTTCCAGCCTCTTCCAAGCCGAAGGCGCCAAAATCGTCGCCGTCGTCGGCGCAGGACACGTGCCCGGCATGGTCACCTGGCTGGCCGACCTCCATGAAGGCCGCAAGACCGTGGACCTTGCGGAGGTCTCTCAGGTACCGCCTCCCTCGTGGTGGAGCAAAGTTTGGCCCTGGCTGATCCCTGCCGCCATTGTCGCCCTGTTTGCCGCGGGCTTTCTGCTCAAGGGTCCCGAAACCTTTCTGAACATGCTGGGAACCTGGGCCCTGGCCACCGGCGGAGCCGCGGCCCTGGGCACCCTGGCGGCCGGAGGCCATCCATTGACCATCCTGACCGCCGCCCTCCTTGCCCCGCTGACCACCTTGCACCCGCTTCTGGGTATCGGGATGTTCACTGGCTTGGCCGAAGTGTTCTTCCGCAAACCCCGGGTGAGGGACCTCGAAGAGCTGAGCCACGACATCACCAGCGTCAAAGGCTTCTATCGGAACCGGGTGACAAGAACTCTGCTCGTCTTTCTGTTTTCCAGCCTCGGCGCCTCCATCGCGGTGTACCTGAACCTGCCGCTGTTGTTCCAGGCCTTCGCCGGGTAGTCCCATGGAGCCGGCTTGGGACCACGAAGCCCTCCGGGCCTGGTTCCTGGCCCGGCCCGGCGAAGACGTCGCCGAGACCGACCTCCTCCGGGCGTTCTTCCCCGACGAGGACCTTTTTGTCCACGGAGTCGGGCTGGAACTTTTCCACAAGCACTTTCTCCTCTACCGGCGGCTCTGGATGTTCGACGACGAACTGAGGATCTCCACCGGTCAGCGCCTCTGGATACGAGGCATCCGGAGCACCCTTCTGGAACCTCCGGAAGACGGTTGTTGCCGCTGGTTGAACCCGGACACCGGGGAATTCTGTCGTGCACCCGCCCCGGGTGAGCTCTGTCCCCGGCACAGCACCTTGGCTCCGGAAACCGAGGGCATGAAGTCGTACTACTTCGATTGGAAGAACCTCGAAGCCATGACTGAGGAAGGACTAAACGAAATGGTGGAGGGGTTTTTCCGGTGGATGGGGAGCAGGGGAAACCGGACCAAGGCCTTGGAAACCATGGGGCTTCCGCTCGACGCCGCCTCCCGGGACATCAAGGCCCGGTGGAGAAAACTGAGCCTGGACCACCACCCCGACAGGGGAGGCGATCCGGCCCGCTTTCAGGAACTCAGCGCCGCCTGGGCGGTGCTGAAGTCCCTCGATTCCTGACTAATTCTTACCGAGCTTGTCACCGACGACCTTGTAGGCGGCGGCGTCTTTTTTGCCCTTTTCCTTGTAGACCCGGTAAGCCTCCAGGTACCCCTGGGACAGAAGACTCTTGTCCTCGGCCGACAGGTTGTTCGGCGTTCCGCTCAAGGCCGGGATATCGAAGGCCTGTCCGGGGTAGATCAAGTCAGGGTCTTTGATTTCAGCTTTGTTGATTTCGTAGATCGACGGCCAGAGCACCGGATCCTTATACCACTTGTCGCTGATCCACCACAGGGTATCCTTGGGGACAACGTTGTGGACCCCGAGCATTTTCGGTCCCGAAGGGGTTTCGACGGCCGGGGCAGCGGGTTCTACGGCGGCAGGAGTTTCAACCTGTTGGGCCGGAGCCGGGGCCGCAGGGGCAGGCTTGCTGAAGAGGAAGTAGAGACCGATGCCAAGCACGACAACCAAGATCAGGACGATGATGGCGACGGCGGCGGCGGTGTTCTTCCGTTGTTTTTGCGCGTTCATGGGCGACTCCTTCCGAAAGGTCTTCTCTTGACCCATCGACCAATCTGTCTCAGAACTGAAATAAAATCCATTGACCAACCCCGATTCTGCCCCTATTCTGGGTATTAAACCGGTTTGAAGAGGGGAAAAATCCAAAAATGAAGAGCCGCCTGACCATCCTGGATCTGGCCCGCGAGGCTGGAGTCTCCAAGACCGCGGTCTCGTTCGCCTTCAATTCTCCCCAGCGGCTGGCTCCCGCCACCCTGAAGCGCATCTTGGAAAAAGCCGAGGAGATGGGCTATGTTCCCAACCCGCTGGCCCAGAGACTGGCCCGCAGTTCGAGCGGAAACCTGGGAGTGCTGATTCCCCAGAGTCTCCCCGAAGCCTTCGTCCATCCCCATTTTCAGGAACTCTTTCAAGGAGTCGGTTCCTTCTGTGAAAAACGTCAGCTCAGCCTGACGCTCATCCCTCCTTTGGAAGGCTGCCTGATCACCGCGGTCCGGAACGCCGCTGTGGACGGGGTCATCACCTTGGGTTTCACGCCCAGCGACCCTTTCCTCGATCTTCTCAGAAAGCGGGCCTTGCCCCTGGTGACCGTCGACAGCCGGGTCGATTCGGCCATCCCCTCGGTGACCTTCCGGGACCAGTCGTCGGCCCAGGAGCTGCTCTCCCAGGTGCTGGCCCGGGGCTTCCGCCGGCTGCACATCCTGACGTTTCCGCCGGCCCGCCAGGAAATCCGGGGCAACGCGGGCTCCCGGTCCCTCACCCGCCGGCTCAGGGGCTTCCGGGCCGCCGTGGAAGCCTCGGGGCTCAAGGACGTGGTCGTCACCTTCGGGACCTCCCGGGTCAGTGCAGAGGACGCCAGGGACTCGTTGTTGTCGCACCAGTGGCCCGAAGGCCGCCCCCAGGTCGTCATCTGCCTCTCGGACGCCCAGGCCGCCGGGGTCTATGATTATGCCGAGCGCCAGGGCCTGCGGATTCCCGAAGACCTCTCGGTCACCGGGTTTGACGGCAGTTTCGTCCTGCGGCACCTCCGCCCCCACCTGACGACCATCCGTCAGCCGGGGATCTTGAAAGGCAGGCTGGCCGCCGGCCTGTTGGAAGACCAGTGGAAGAGCCGGGAATCGGTCCGCCACCTGGTGGTGAAGGCCGAGTTCATCGAAGGGGAATCGCTGGGGAAACACGCCCCCTAAGTTGGGGTCTGGTACCGGGCAAAGAGCTTGTTGAGCTCGTCGAAGCGCAGGGGTTTCGCCAGGAAGCCCTGGGCCCCTTTTTCCAAGGCTTGGGCTTCGTATTCGCTTCCGTCGTAGGCACTGATGATGAACACTGGTTTGTGGATGCCCTGGGATCGCAACCGCTCCAGGAGCCCCAAGCCCGACATGCCGGGCATGTTGATGTCGGAGAGGATCAAGGCCGCCCCGGCAGCCTCGCCCGCCAACTTCGTCAACGCCGCCTCCCCGCTGGCGGCAAAGACAAACTGAAAAAGGCCTTCCCGGATTTCTTTCCGGTACCGCTGCTCAAACAGCCGGGGCATGGTCGGTTCATCGTCCACCACCAGGATGATCATGGGACAACCCTCCCCAGGGGCAGGATGACCGAGAAAGTCGCCCCGGTTTCCGGAGATCCGGTGACTTCCAAGCGTCCGCCGTGTTGGTCCACCACCACCTCCCAGGAAAGGGCCAGACCGAGTCCGGTCCCCACCCCTGCCGGTTTGGTCGTGAAGAAAGGAACAAACAGCTGGGCCTTCACCTGGGGGGACAGCCCCAAGCCGTTGTCGGCGACGATCACCCGGGCTTCCGTACCCGCCGCCTCCACGGTGACCCAGACCAAGGGCTGATAGCCGTTGCCCTCCCGTTTGGCTTTTTCGGCCACGGACCAGAAGGCGTTGCTGCAAAGGTTCAGCAAGGCCCGGGACAGGTCTCCCGAAGACCCATGGACCAGGACCGGATGCGGTGAGCCGTGGAAGCCGGCGACCGCGGCCCCCCCCGGGGTCCCCAGGCTGGCCAGACGCAGACAGTCGGCGGCCAACTTGTTCAGGTCGATGTCCTGAAATTCCCCGGTACCGGTCCGGGTGGGAAGCAGCATCCCCTGGATGGTGGACGCACCCCGCAGTCCTTGGGTCCGGATGTCTTCAAGGTTCTGCCGGAGTTCGCGCAGCAGATACTGCCTCTCTTCCCGGTCCGCCTCGGTAGGATGGGTCAGGGCGAGCTGGGCTTCCAGGTCCGAGAGCAGTTCCTGGGAGGACTCGGCGAAGTTGACCACAAAATTCAGGGGATTCTTGATTTCGTGGGCAATGCCGGCGCTCAATTCTCCCAGGGCGGCCAGCCGTTCCCGGTCCCGGAGCGCCCGGTTCTCCCCGATGACCCGCTTGAGGTCGGCCAGCAGCTTGTCGAGGGCTCCCCGGTACTGGTAGAGCAGGAACGAAGCCCCCGCCACAACGGGGATCTCAAACCACAGGTTGCCTGCCACCAGAGCGTTGTTCCAAAGGGTCGAGACGCTGAGCAGGACCACAAGGATCATGCCGCCGAGGACTAGGCTCGAGGTCTTTCCCACGAGAAAGGCGGAGACCCCCAAGAACAAGGCCAGGATGAACAGGTTGTTGTAAATCGCGGTGTCGAGGTCGGGATTGCGGACCAAGATGTTGGTGATGATGGAGAAGAGGAAGTTCAGTGCCCCGACATAGATGAGGATGGCCACGGCCACACCGGGACTGAGGCGCCAATACCATACCGAAAGGGAAACCACGACCAAGAGGACCAAGGTGACGACGTCGAGGATGGTGGCCGCCGTGTTCCCCCCGGTCCAATCCAGGACGAGCCCGCCGACGGTTCCCAGGAAGAAGACGAAGGCTCCGATCCGGTAGAGGGGCATACGGATGGTGAATTCTTCCGGCGAGAGCAGGGGGCCGCTAGGCATGGGGCCGCCCCGTGGATTCCCGGACCACCAGATCGGGGTCGATGCGCCTGGTCGGAACGGGACAGGATCCGGAAATGGACGCAAACAGGAAATCGACGGCCGAGGCCCCCATCGAGACGGCATTCTGGGCCACCGTGGTCAGGCCGGGGTCGGTGTATTCCCCGGCAACGGCGTTGTCATACCCCATGAGGGATAGATCGCCGGGAACCTTGACCCCCCGTTCCCGGCAGGCTTTCAGAACACCCAGGGCCATGAAGTCGTTCGCCGCCAGAAGGGCCGTGGGCCGGGGGGTCGCCGAAAGGATGTCAGCGCCCTGGAGGGTTCCGCTGGCCTTGGTGAAGTTGCCCCTCCACAGCCGGATATACTGTCCCAGGGCGTTCTCTTCCATCCAGGTCCGGTAGGTGGCTTCACGGATCATGGCCACCGACGAAACTTCGGGACCCCCGAGGAAGCCGATATCCCGGTGGCCCAGGGCGAAGAGGTGGTCGAGGGCCAGCCGAACTCCCCGGTCGTTGTCGGAGGTGACGTACCCGACCCGGGGCCCGCTGACGGGATAATCGATGATGCAGACCGGAATCTCGGACCGGGCAATTTCTTCCAGATGAGGATCATCGCTGGTCATACCGATGAAAATGACCCCTTCTACGTGCTTTTCCCGGCAGAGCCTCATGTAGGATTTCTCGTTGGACCGGTCCCGGGTCATGGTGAAAAACAGCAGGTCGTAGCCCATTTGATGGGACCGCTGCGCGATGCCGTCAAGGAACTGGGTGCCGAAGTTCTCCATGAACTGAATCTCATCCCGGCTCAGGAAGAACACCCCTAGGGTATGGCTCTTCCGGGTCACCAGCCGACGGGCAAAGGTGTTCGGAGAATACCCCTGTTCGGCGGCGATCCGCTGAATCCGTTCCTTGGTTACCCGTGAGACCAGGGGACTGTCGTTCAGACTGCGGGAAACCGTGGAATGGGTCACTCCGGCCAGCCGGGCGATGTCCTTGATGGTCATTCAAGGATTCTATTCCGGACTGGACCTGAGTGCAACTATGGGCGTCAGGGGGCCTTCTTCGGTGCGGCCTTCTTCGGTGGGGTCTTCTTGGGAGCGGCTTTCTTCGCCGGGGCGGCTTTTTTTGCCGGAACAGCCTTCTTTGCCGCCGGTTTGCTTCCCTTGTCCAGGGCCTCCAGGAAGGTCTCAAACCGGTACCCCGAATCCAGGGCGAGTTTCAGCCACTGTTCGCCTTCGGAAGCCACCGGGGAAACCGCCTTGGCCAGGGCGTTGGCATCCTTGGGAACCGGCCCTTCGGCGAGAATCTCCAGGGCCCGCCTCGTGGTGGTCCAGAAGGAAAGGATCTCCAAACCGCCCTTGTCGATCCAGGCGGTTCCCTCGTAAAAGTTCACTCCGGTCAAGGCCTGAACCTCCCCGTGCCGAAGAACCGTTTTCAGGTCGGCGGCACCGACCAAGAGGCCCTGGAGTTTGACCAAGGTGGTCCGGTACGCTGCTTCCGGAGGGGAGGTTCCCCGTTCCGTCCACATGCGGGTCAGCCGGCGGTCGAAGCCCCATTCCTCGAGGATGCTGCGGGTCGCCAGGCCCGGGTCTGAGGCCTGGGTGGTCAGTTCTCCCAGGCGTCCAATCAGGGCCCAAGCGGTCAGAACTTCGGCATGGCCGCCGGTCCAGGCCAAGGTTCCCAAGGAAACCAGCGCCCGGTAGTCTTGGATCACCCGTGTGACCACGGCGGAGGAATCGATGTTGGTTCCCAACACCCGGCGGGCTTCGGAATACAGCCAACCGAGTTTCCCCTCCAGGTCCTTCCAGAACTCAGGGTCGTGTTTGACATTGCCTTCGACGGCTCCCACCCAGCGAGGAAAGGTGTCCCGGCCCAAGAGTTGGACGAAGGAGGCGTAGAGTTCGCCATGGGCCAGTTCGAGGAGGGCGTCACCCAAGTCGGGTACCCCCGCCCCGTTCAGCCGGTCGCAGAGGGCGCCGAACAGTCCCCCGCCCACCTCGTGGAGGTCGAGGAACACCTGTTTACCGTACCCTTCCAGTTCCACATACAGACCGGATCGATGGACATCGCGGCTCCGCCGGACGAACCAAAGTCCCGATCCTTGCTCGCGCATCACCAGGAACTTGTCATCGGCGTCGGCCAGACCCAAAGCCTGGGCCAGGGTCTGATGGTGGGTCGACTTGGACCCGTCGGCCAGTTTTTCCACATAGGGCGCCGAATCCTTGATCCAGCCCGCGGCCCGCTCCCAGAAGTTGTTGAACAGGACAAGGGCATGCTCCGTCCCCGTGCCGTTGGAATAGGCGAAGACGTTCTGGTTGACTCCGCCTTCGCGGTTCCAGAGGTCGTAGAGCCGGAACCGGCGCACTTCGGCGAAAAGGTGTCTGCGGTGCAGCAGGGGGAAAATCTCCCTCTCGTGCCGCTCGGTCATCCCTTGGTCGATCTTCTCGTCCCAATAGGCCCGGCGGTACTCCATGCCGTACTTTTCTTTGAACCCCTCCACCTGGCCGTGGCCAAACATCGGGGTGCCGGGCATGGTCGCCAGGACGGTCGCGACGCCGAAGTACTTGTCGCCGGTGCCGAACTGGACAGCAGCCGTCTCTTCGTCGGGGTTGTTCATGAAGTTGACGAACCGCTTGAGGATGTCGGGGTCGAAGTCGAGGGTGTTCTTGATGGTCGACCGGTACTTCTCGTTCTCCTCTTTCTTGAACATGTGCATGAACGCCGAATTGTAGACCCGGTGCATGCCCAGGGTCCGGACAAAGTACCCTTCCATCATCCAGAAGGCTTCGGCCAAGAGCAGGGTGTCGGGCACCTCTTTGGCCACCCGGTCGACGACTTCCCGCCAAAATTCCTCGGGGATGGCCTTGTCGAAGGCCTCACGGGCCATGGCGTGTTCGGCCCGGGTGGCGATGTCGCCTCCGGTCCCGGGCACCGGGTACCACAGCCGCTGGATGTGCTTCTTCGCCAGGGTCATGGCCGCGTCGAACCGGATGATGGGGAAATTCCGGGCCACGTGGAGGATGACCTGGATGACAGCCTCCCGGGTCGCCGGGTTGAGGTAGTCGAGCTGGGCGGTGTCGTTCCAGGGCATGGAGGTGCCGTCGTTGCCGTGGTAGATGTACCGGTGGCGGCCCGTGGCCTTGTCCCGGTGCAAGAAGACCACCGACGCGTCGGAGCGGTCGAAATAGTGGTCCTCGAGCTTGATCTCCACACGGGGATCCCGGCTGAGGTCGGGACCGTCAAACCGGTAGCCCGGGTAGGGGCAATGGTCGAGTTGGAGGAACCAGTCGGGATGTTCGCTCACCCACCGGCTGTCCATGGCGGTATGGTTGGGGACCATGTCGCTGGCTACCCGGATTCCCCGCCGTCGGCACCGGTCGCGCAGGTTGTCGAGGCCGGCCCAGCCGCCCAGCTCGTTGGCGATGTCATAATCGTGGAGAGAGTAAGCCGAAGCCTCGGCTTCGGGGTTGCCGCACATCTGTTTGATGCGTTTCGAGGCGATGGACCGTTCCCAGAGGCCGATCAGCCACAGGGCGTTGAACCCCCGGGCGGCCATTTGATCGAGTTCCTGGTCGGGGATGGCAGCCAGAGTCGTGATGGGCCGGCCGTACTGCTTGGTCAGCTGATCGAGCCAGACCAAGGTGCTCTTGGCCAGCAGGATCACCCGGGGCATCCAGTCCTTGTCGGAACTGAACCGTTCGGGTTCGTGGTCGAGGCCGCCGAAGGTGAGGGAATGTTCGTACCCTCCCCCGCCGCCGTTGCCGGCGCCAGGGTGGTCTTTGTTCCAGAACAGCCGGCCTTCCTCTTTCAAGAAGTCGAGGGAACCCAGGAGCCTCAACAGGAATTTGCCGAGGAGAAGGCCCCAGCGCTCCTGCATGTACTGCAGCTGGCCCGATAGGCTTTGGGGGACGGCCACAGCGGGGGCCCTCAGCATGTCGATGAGGTTCTGCCGGTCGGGACCGAAGGGAGGAACGGTGTCGAAGAACGCCCGGGCGGCGTCGAGGAAGGCGGCATACGCTGATTCCGATCGGAGCCCCGCATCATCAAACAGCTCCATGTACGGGGTAAACGCCGGGTTGAGGTTGGCCAGGGAAAGCATGAGGACTTCCTCAAAGACCACCTCCCGGTGGCTGACGCCGTCGGTCCGGCCTTCGAGGTAGGAGGCCTCGGTCTGGCGGCCCCGGTAGACGTCCACCGTGGGAAAATGGTGGGAGAACCGGGCCAGCACCTCGTCGGTTTCGGCCCGTCCGATCCTCGAAGCAATGAAATCGAGGGCCCGGGCCCAGAGGTCCGCCCCCTGCTCTTCCCGATAGAGGGCCGCCACATAGTGGAGGATTTCATCGATGAGACCCATGGCGTTGATGTGGCCTGGCAGCACCGCCCGCTCCGGATGCCGGACCAAGTCGCGCTTTTCGTTCATCGTTTGGGCGAACAGCCGGGTGGCCAGAAAGTTGGCGAACACCACGTTGCCGGTGGTCGAAAACAGTCCGTCGTCAAAGCCGTGGGTTTCGCGCAGTTTGCGCGCAATATGGAACTCCTGGCGAACCGGCCGCAGGCCGGGAACCAAGGCCGAAACCTTGGTCAAACTCAGGGTGAATACCGTCATTTCCTGCTCCTTGTGTCCGTGAGGCCCCGGACCTGGGCAGTGAAGGCCGTACGGCCTGCCAAATCTTCCAAATACGGCTTCATCCGCCAAGCCCAGTTCGTACCGCCCACGGTCCCGGGGGTGTTGACCCGTTCGCCCGCCGGATCTTCGGTTTTCAGCCCTTCGTCGAGGGCAAACCAGTCTTGAAGGGCCAGGATGCACAGCCGCGACCGGGTGTTCATCAGGGCTCCCAGGAGCTTGTGCGCCTGTTCCGGGGTGTAGGGGCCGTCGTCGGACCCGGGGTCGAGCCCCAGGGACGAGAGGACCCCGCGGTGGTCCTTTTCCTCTTCCCACCACTGCCGGAGCGTCGAGGTGTCGTGGACAGAAGGGGTGCAGACCGAGAGTTCGGGGTAATCGGCCACCCGATAATAGGGTTGCCCCGGGGCATTCCAGTCCCGGGCCCAGCGGCAGATCTTGAGGCCGAGGATCCCGAGGTCGCCCAGAACCCGGGGAACGCAGTCGGGGATCGAGCCGAGGTCCTCGGCGCAGACCAGCATGCCGGTGGAGTCTTTCATGAAACCAAGGAGCTTCCGCCCTTGGTCTTCCCACTGCTTTTCGACGGCCTCGTGGACTTCTTGGATCAAGTGTTCAAAGGCCCACCGCTCGTCCTGCCCCAGGCTGTCGTAGGCCCGGGAAGCGTAGTACTGGGCCGTGGGGATGAAGGAACCATCGGTCTGCCGGAGCAGAGTCCGGTTGCGGAACCACTGGACCAGAACACCTTTGGCATGGTCGGTGATCGGGAGCGAAGTGAGGTCTTTCTCGCCCTTGATCGCCGGACGGAAACGGTAAAGGTCCTCCTGCCCGATCTTGGACAGCGCAGCCTCCGCTGCGGCGGGGGCCTCGTCGCCCAGGCGTTCGCGCAGTTCCAGCCCGAACACATGAGGCTCGGACATCCAGACCAGCCTGCCGTCGTCGAACCCCAGGCCTTTGAGAGAGGCTTCGGTGAGCCGGGGAGCGGGTTGGTAGTGGCCCAGCTGGGCTGTGTGGTTCTCCGCCGGGGTGGCCCAGATCCGGAAAAACCCCAACACGTGGTCGATGCGGTAGGCCTGGTAGAACCGGGCTGCGCGCTTGAGCCGGTCCTTCCACCACCGGTAACCGTCCTTGGCCAGGTTCTCCCAGCGGTACACGGGGAAGCCCCAGTTCTGGCCCTCGGGGTTCATGCCGTCGGGCGGCGCCCCCGCCCGGAGGGAAAGGTCGAAGTATTCGGGATGGGCCCAGACGTCGGCGCTGTCTTCGTTGAGCATGATGGGAATGTCGCCCTTCAGCGCCACCCCGTCCTTCTCGAGGCTGGCCACAGCGGCGCCCAGCTGGGCTTCGGCCTGAATCTGAAGCCAGATGGGGAACCGGGCCTCGGGTCCCAAGGCTTTCCAATGGCTCAGGAGGGCCGCCTCGTCGACTTGACGGTTCTCAGGCCACGACTGCCACCCCGCCCGGGCGTACCGCTCCCGGAGGGCCCAGAACACGGCGTAAACCCGTCCCCATGGATGGGCGGCGATCCAGGCTTCGGCCTCAGAATCGGAAAACGCCTGCTGCTGGAAGAGCTGGTAGAGCAGCGCCTGCTTCCCGGCCCAGACCCGGCCGTGGTCCACGTTGACCCGGGCGTTGAGTTCGGCGGCCAGGGCTTTGGCCTTCTCTTCAATCGCCGGGTATCCCGGGAGGTCGGACAGCCTCAGGTACACCGGATGAAGGGCAAAGGCACTCAAGGCGCTGTAGGGAGAACTCTCATACCCGGTATCATTGATGGGCAGCAGCTGGATGACCGAGAGCCCGGCTTGGCGGCACCAGGCTCCGAGGACGGCCAAATCGGGAAACTCGCCGATGCCACCGCCGTGACGGCTTCGGAGGGCGGATAGGGGGACGGCAGTGCCGGTCACTGGATGATCAAGGATGGGAAAAGCCATGACGTACGAACCTCCGGGAGGAAGAGGAGAAAGGTTCCTTCCACTCTAGATCCGGGGTGTTGTACCGTCAATGAAAAACCGCTTTAAGCGGACTGTCAGCGGCCTTCGAGCCGTTCGATTTCGTCCCGCAGCCGGGCGGCTTCCTCATAGAGTTCCTGGGTGACCGCCCGGTCGAGGCGGACCCGGAGGTCCTCAAGCTCGGCATCCTTGGCGGAAGGCTCGGGTTCAGGCTCATCGTCCCCTTCTTCGAGCTCGCTGTCGATGGACGCCTGCTTCAGCTGTTCCAGGCTGACTCCGCTCTCGTCGACCAAATCGCGCTCGATAAAAATGGGACAATCGGCCCGGACCGCCAGGGCCAGGGAATCCGAAGGACGGGCATCGACCTCGAGCCGCCGGCCCCGGTGCTCCAGAATCAGGTTGCTGTAGTAGGTTCCTTCGCTGAAGGTGTGGATGTCGACGCGGACCAACTTGGCATCCAAGTCGGTCAGGAGCCGCAGCAGCAGGTCGTGGGTCAGGGGCCGGGGAATCTCCACCTCGCCCAGGCCCAGCAGAATATTCTGGGCTTCCAGGGGTCCGATGAAAATCGGCACGGCCTTGTCGCCGTCGAGAGGTTTGACCAGAACGGCGTTGCCCTGGTCGGTTTTCGCCACGGTCCAGATTTCGGCCTCGACGAGGTGGCTCACATCCCTCCCCCGGGCCGGCGCAGATAGTCGATGAGGGTATCAAAATCCAGGAATCCCAGGGCCAGGGCGATCTCGCCGAACAGCCGTTTGTCTCCGCCCGCCTGGAGGGCGAGGATCTCGTCGCAGCGTTCCTGGGCCAAAAGACCCAACCGCACCAGACCTTCACCGATCCGTTCCTGGATCCGCCGGGCCGACTCGCCGGTGGGCGTCACGTGGTGCTTGGTCCGCAGGATCCGATGGGCACCGGCTTCCAGCAGCCCCTTCTGGACCGCCTGGATCAGGGCGGACCGGTCGAGGGGCAAACTGGCCACCCCCTCCACCACCGCGGCCGAGGCCACGGCAAACGCCACCTGGAACGCCAGCTCCCGATGGAAGGCCGACGGAATGATGGCGTCGGGACCCTCGGGCCCTGAACCGGCCAGGGCGGCGATGGCCCGAGAAGCCGCCAGTTTCATCCCCTCGGTGATCCTCCGGGCCCGGACCACCAGGGCCCCCCGGAAAATTCCCGGGAATGCCAGGACGTTGTTGATTTGGTTGGGAAAATCCGAGCGCCCGGTGGCGACCAGGGCAGCCCCGGCGGCCAGGGCTTCTTTGGGAAGGATTTCCGGGTCAGGGTTGGCCATGGCGAAGACGATGGCCCCCGGGGCCATGGACCGGACATGGTCGGCGGTCAGAGCTTTGGGAGCGCTGACGCCGATGAACACGTCGGCGCCGGCCACCGCGTCGGCCAGGGTCCCCGAAAGTCCGCCGGGGTTGGTCACCGAAGCCAGGTCGGCCATGGCCGGGTTCAACGCCGGATCCCCCTTGCGCAGGATCCCCGCCCGGTCGCAGACCGTCACATTCTTCAGCCCGGCCGCGAGGAGCAGCCGGGTGATGGCCGTACCGGCTGCCCCGGCGCCGTTGACGGCCACCTTGAGGCCGTAGAAATCCTTGCCGACCTTCTTGGCCGCGTTGGTCAGGGCCGAGAGCACCACCACGGCGGTACCGTGCTGGTCGTCATGGAACACCGGAATGTCGAGGGCGGCCTGGAGAGCCTTTTCAATCTCGAAACAGCGGGGGGCGGAAATGTCTTCCAGGTTGATGCCGCCGAAGGACGGCGCCAGAGCGGTGACAATGGCGATGATGGCCGCCGGATCCTTGGTGTTGAGGACCAGGGGAACGGCGTCGATGCCGGCGAACTCCTTGAACAGGAGGGCTTTGCCCTCCATCACCGGCAGCCCGGCTTCGGGGCCGATGTCGCCCAGGCCCAACACCGCGGTGCCGTCGCTGATCACGGCGACCAAGTTCCCCTTACCCGTGTAGTCGTAGACGGTTTCCGGATGGGCGGCGATTTCCCGGCAGGGCTCGGCGACCCCCGGGGTGTACAAAAGGGCCAGGTCCGCAGGGCCGGTGACCGGCTCTTTCGACACGACGCTCAGTTTGCCGGTGAGGCGGCGGTGGACGTCCAGAGCCTTTTGGCGCTGTTCCGCAGCCGTAGGGGGAAGGAGGGTAGCCATGGACTCAGGATAGGTAAAATCCCACCGAAGGGCAAGCGAACGCCGGCCTCTGGTCAGTCGGAGAGGGACACCCGGTTGCGTCCGCCCTGTTTCGACGCGTAGAGGGCGTGGTCGGCCCGTTCGATGAACGACAGGGGCGAAGAATCAAGGATGGGATCGTACTCGGCGACCCCGAGGCTGACGGTCACCCGGACCTGGACGCTGCCCGAAAAGAACACCGCTTCGGCCACCCGGCTGCGGATCCGCTCGGCGATGTCCCGGGCTTCGGCCCGATCGGTCCCAGGGAGAAGGACGATGAATTCCTCCCCGCCGTACCGGGCCGCCACGTCGATGAGCCGGACCGCCTCCTGCACGATGGTGGCCACGCCCTTGAGGGTTTCGTCGCCGGCCAGGTGCCCATAGGTGTCGTTCACCTTCTTGAAATGGTCGATGTCGAGCATGAGCAGGGAAAGGGTCTCCCGTTCGGAGTTGTGGCTCCGGATCCGGTCCTGCAGGTTATTGAGGAAGTAGTGCTTGAGCTTCAGCTTCGTCATCATGTCGGTGGTGGTCAGCTCAAACAGGTAGGCATTGTGGATGGCGATGGCCGCCAGCCCGGCGATGTTCATCAAATAGTCCCGGTCCCGGTCATCGAAAGACTCGCCGCCGATCTTTTCTCCCAGGACCAAAATGCCGTTGATGGCACCCTTGGCTTTGAGGGGGACGATGATGTGGGGCTCGATCCCCGCCAGGACGGCCGTCTCCGGCGAAGGGGGAAGCACCCGGTACAGCGACTCCGGATCATGGCACTCGGTGTGCTGGTTCAGGTACTCGATCATGGGACTGCGTTCAGGAATACTGTAGGAATGGGAGTGGTCGATGTCGAACCCGAGGAACGCCCGATGGAGGGTGAAGTCGGTGGAATCGATGCTCTTCTTGCTGAAGAAGGCCGCCTTCACCACCGTGAGGGCGCCAAGACAGGTATACAGGATGGAGTCGTTGAGGATGTTGTAGTCGAGAGTCGAACTGAGGCTCTTGCTGATCTCGAGCAAGTTTTTGAGGTCGAAGATCTGCTTTTCGAGGTCCCTTTTCAGGACCCGTGTGCCCTTTCGTCCCGCCATGGTTTTTCCCTTCCCGTCTATCCTATAGGAAATAATCGACGCTGTTTTGGAAGACCTTGAGTCCCAACGGTCCCACATCGGACCGGCGGCGCCACAGCGGGTGGTTCAGCCGGGTCACAAAGGCTTCCGGATGGGGCATCAACCCGAAGATCCGTCCCGTGGGGTCGGTGATCCCGGCGATGCCGTCGACCGCCCCGTTGGGGTTGCCGCCCCGGTAGGTGACGGCCACCAGGTTCTTCTCGTGCAGCGTTTTCAGCACGGCCGGATCGGCCACCTGGAACCGGCCTTCGCCGTGGCGGATGGGCAGGTCGGCGTCGGCCAATCCCCGGATCCAGGGACTGGTGTTCTTGGTGTTGTAGGAAACTCCCACCCACCGGTCCTGGAAACAGCCGATGTCGTTGCCGATCAGCGTCGTTTCCGGGGTCCAGTCGCCTTGCAGGTTGGGCAGAATCCCCATCTTCACCAGGGTCTGGAACCCGTTGCACACTCCGAGAACAAGGCCGCCGCGTTCGGTGAAAGCGGCCAGATCGTCCTTCAGACGCTGCCGGACCAACTGGGCCAAAACCCGGCCCGAGCCCAGGTGGTCGCCGAAGCTGAATCCGCCGGGAAACCCCAGGATCTGCAGGTTTTTCAGCTTCTGGGGCTCGTCAACCAGGGTCGTCACGGGGAGCAGTTCGGCACGGGCGCCGGCCAGTTCGAAGGCCCGGGCCAGTTCCACGTCGGCGTTGATGCCGAAGCCGGTCAGGATGCCGACGTTCACTTGGGGGACAGAGCTCATCGGGCGGCCTCCAGGCTGTTCCAGGCGGTGAGGATCTGGTCGAGGGAGACGGAAACGACAGTTTCCGCCTTTCTGTCGACGGTCAGCTTTGGTTCGGGGACCACAACCCCGATGACGGCGGCCTGTTGGCCCGCCAAAGTCTTCTGGAACTCTTCCAGCCGGTCGGGGGACACCGTGGCCAAAAACCGCGAGGGCGATTCGCTGAACAACATCTCGGCGGCCGAACCCTCGGTTCCCGGCAGCTCGTCGATGGTCACGTGGGCGCCAAGCCGTCCGCCCAGGGCCGATTCGGCCAGGGCCACGGCGAGGCCGCCGTCCGACAAGTCGTGCAGACTGCGGATCTGACCCCGGCGCAGGGCGGAGGCTACCGCCTTGTAGAGGGACAGAGCTCGTTTAGGGTGGACCGTGGGGACCCCTTCCAGCTCTGTCCCCAGCACCTTCTCGAGGGTGGAACCGGCCAATTCGGGCCGGGTTTCTCCCAACAGGACGATGAGGTCGCCGGCGGCCAGGAAGTCGGTGGTCATGGCCTTGTTCACGTCTTCAATCACGCCCATCAACGAGACCAACAGGGTCGGCCGGATCGAGACCTTCTTGCCGTTCATGACCGCGTCGTTCTTCATCGAGTCTTTCCCCGAAATCAAGGGGAGGCCATAGGCCAGACACGCATCCCGGAGCCCCCGGCAGGTCTTCACCAGCTGAGCGAGCTTGTAGGGTCCATCCGGGGTATAGCTGCTTTCCACGGGGTCGGGCCAGCAGAAGTTATCCAGGGCCGACGCGTTGTCCGGGTCGCCGCCCAGGGCGATGTGGGCCCGGTAGGCTTCGTCGACGGCGTTCAGAGCCATCTGGTAGGGATCGGAATCGCCGATCCGGGGGCACACGCCGTGGGTGACGGTCAGGCCCCTATCCGAGTCGGCTTTGAGCTTAAGCACGGCCCCTTCTGTGGGTCCATCCATCTTTTCTCCGCAGAACGGCTTAACCACCGACCGGGCCTGGACTTCGTGGTCGTACTGGCGGACCAGGCCTTCCTTGCTGGCGACTGTCGGGTCGGCCAACAGACGCAGAAGGGTCTGCGAAAGGTCGAGTTGGGCGGGGAGGGACAGAGCTCGCCGGACCGGAGGAACCCAGGTGGCCTTGAGCTGCATCGGAGGAAGCCCCTTGTGAAGGAACTCGAGGGACAGAGCTCCCACGGGTTTCCCTTCGTAACGGATGTCGACCCAGCCGTCGTTGGTGAACTGGCCGATGACGGCCCCTTCCACGCCCCGGCGGGCCGCCAGGGCCAGGAAGGCCTCGATGGTGGACTTGTCGACGGCCAAGCTCATCCGTTCCTGGCTTTCGCTGACCAGAATTTCCCAGGGCGCCAGGCCGTGGTACTTCAGGGGACAGAGCTCGAGATCGATGCGCACCCCGCCGGAGCTCTCGGCCATCTCACCCAGGGACGAAGAGAGTCCGCCGGCGCCGTTGTCGGTGATTCCCTTATAGAGGCCCAGATCCCGGGCTTCCAGGAGGAAGTCGAGCATCTTCTTTTGGGTGATCGGGTCGCCGATTTGGACGGCGCTCGTGGGGCTGGTTTCGTCGAGGGCCAACGAACTGAAGGTAGCACCGTGGATGCCGTCCTTGCCGACCCGGCCGCCGAGCATGACCACCAGGTCGCCGGCGTCGATGTGCTTGATGTAGGTGGCCTCGCCGTTGACCGTGGCCGGCAGAATACCGCCGGTGCCGCAGAACACCAGGGGTTTGCCCTTGTAGCTCTCGTCGAAGAGGAACCCGCCGGCCACCGTGGGGATGCCCGAGTGGTTGCCGCCTTCGACGATGCCCTGGTGAACGCCCCGGAGCACCGTCTTCGGGTGGAGCAGGCCGGCAGGAATCTCGGAAGCCGGCGTCGAGGGGTCGCCGAAGCAGAGGTAGTTGGTGTTGAAAATGGGCTTGGCACCCTTCCCCGTCCCCAGGATGTCCCGGTTGACGCCGACGATGCCGGTGATGGCGCCGCCGAAGGGGTCGAGGGCGCTGGGGCTGTTGTGGGTCTCCACCTTGAAACAGACCAAGGTGTCGTCATCGAACTGGACGACACCGGCGTTGTCGTGGAACACCGACCGGAGGAAGGGACGGATCTTTTCCAGGTCACGGGTGGTCTGTTTGATGTAGGTGGAGTAGAGGCTCTTGATCTCGCTCTTCTCGCCGGTGACCGCATCGGTGTAGGCGATGTGGGCCCCGAAGATCTTGTGCTTGCAGTGCTCGCTCCAGGTCTGGGCCACCATTTCGAGCTCCACATCGGTGGGTTCGGCGGGGAGCCCGACAGCCTTGCGGTGCGCCTGGGTCGCCGGGTCACGGAAGTAGCCGCGGATCGACTCCATTTCGGGGAGGGTCAGGGCCAAGAGCCGGTCTTTCGACAGCTTTACGAGGGCCTCGCCCTCGAGGGTGGTCAGGGTGACCGTTTCGACGGGCCGGGTGCCCACGCCATGGACCGTGGGGTACAGGTTGGGGAGGCGCTTGCCGGCTTTCCAATCGGCCCGGGTCAGGACCACGGCCTGTTGGATCAGGGGGTTGTGGAGGCCTGCGGTGATGGACTTCATGGTTTCAGCATCGGGGGGGGTGGAAAAGAGCCACTGCGTGGCCGTCTGAACGACCGCCTCGGGGTCAAGATGGCCGCCCAAGGCGGTCTCCAGGGCTTCCCGGGCGGTGATGGCCATGGGGTTGGTGACCCCGGCTTTGTAGCTGACCTCGACCAGCCAGGTCCAATCGCTCCGGGGGGACCGGTCCGGTCCGGTTCCATCGACCACGGCGATTTGGACCACAGGGTCGGCAAACACCGAAGAAACCAAGGCTTCTGAGAGGGCAGGAAGCCCATCCCACAGGTAGACGTCGAGGGTTTCAGCCCCCAACTGGACGCCGCGGCTGTCGAGCCCGGCTTTCCTGAAACACACTTCCACTCTCATGGGCCCCGATCTTAGCCAATTGCTGGCTTTTTGTCGCCTGTCCGGGGACTATTCCTGCCACCAACGGCGGATATTTTTGATCAGCTTTTCCTCTTCGGGGCTGGCATACCCCTTCTGCAACGCCAACTCCCAAAGGATGCGGGTGATTTGGGATTTTGCCTCGGCATGGAAGATGTTGCGGGCCAAGTACTCAAAGTCCTCTTCGGCAACGACATCGTTCTCGAACCGTTCCAGGTGTTCATCAAAATCGTGGAACCCCAGTTCGTCCACAATTCGGTCCAGATCGTCCAGTTCGGCTTCGGAAGCCTGGCCGTCGGCCAGAATCAGAACCTTGATGGCACCGGCCAAGAAGATCTTCTCCTGTTCGTTCAAGGTGCTCAGGTTTTCCTGATCGCTCATGTCGTCCCCCTCCTTCGAGTTTCGAGCCATGGAAGGGATTCTTCCAGTCTTTTCTTGATCTGGTCCACCGAAAGGGGTTTGAGGAAATACCGGTCAGCCTGGAGCCGAAAACTGGCTTTGACCTTTTTCAGATCAGGATTGGAGGTATTCATGTAGACGAGGCACCTGTCCAGTCCCAAGATGCCGTGGGACTCTTCGTAGTCGCGGAAACCTTGGAGGGCGCCGTGGCCGTCGACCTCCGGCATCTCGAGATCGAGGACCACCACATCAAACCGTTCACCCCGGTCAAAGGCTGCTCTAAAGAGAGTTAGACCCTCGGCGCCGTCGGCCGCCAAGACCACTTCGCCCAGTTCCTGGATGGCTTTCTGGATGATCTTCGCCGTCACCCGGTCATCGTCGACCACCAGGAGCCGGAACTTCAGGTCCGTGTCTGCGGGCCGGGAGGGAGGTTCTGCCAGGCAGATCAGAGGATCAAAGAAGATCTCTGAGAGCGAGGAGGCCGTCTGGGCCGATGCAAACAAGTAACGAACAACCAGGGGACCCGTTGCCTGGGAATAGGCTTCCCATCCCGGTTGGACCGATAAGAGTGCCCCGGCCTCACGGATGTCTTCCAGGATCAAATGGCCCTCGAATTCCTCTCGGCTCAGTCCGGGAAGGAAGAGCTTCTCGATCCGGTACAGTCCTTGCCCCTGGGCCTGGGCCCGGAGAGCGGCCGCCGATTCTTCGGCACTGAGGGTCAGGCTGTCGCCCGGGGAGCTTTCAGGGCCGGGAGGCAGGAACCGGGGATCGAGGTCGGAGTCATGGCCGTAATCGAGGCAGCCCCGAACCCGGTCAACCGTATCGAGGACGGCATCCGCCCAAGCGGCGGACCAAGCCAACCGGCCGCGCCGGATATCGTCGAGCCCATCCTCCAACCCGTGGAAGAGTTTCGAAGCCCGTTCCAGCCCCGCCATCGCCAGACCGCTTTTCAGGTTGTGCGCCGATTGGAAGAGGCGGTGGATAGCCGCCGCCGGATCGTCCCCCTGGTTGCGGTCGAGAGAAAGGACCCCGGATTCCAGGGCCTCCAGCAGTTCATGGAGATGGCTCCCGTCTTCCATCGCTATCTCAGTTTCTGGAACAATTCAGACATCTTTTCGTCGGTAAACGGCTTCACCATGTAGTAGAAGGCGCCGAACGAGGTCGCTTTCGCCTTCATGGCCGGTTCATCCACGGTGGAGAGAACGATAAACGGAACCTTGTCGAACCCGGGCAGACGCTTGGCGGACCGAAGGAATTCGATGCCGTTCATATTGGGCATCTCGATGTCGGTGAAAACCAAATCGAAATGCCGCTCCTTGCACGCCGCCAAGGCCTTCATTCCGTCTTCAGCCGTCTCCACCTCGTAGCCGCGGGTGCTGAGGTACACCTTCACAAAACTTCTGTTCATGGCCTGGTCATCGGCGACCAAGGCCTTCTTCTTTTCGCTCATGGGCACTCCTTATTGCAGTCTAGGTGATCAAGTGGGAGGACGCAACGGGGACTCCAGGAACTGACCGATCTCCTTGTCATCGGTCAGGATATGGTGAACCAGCCACTCGCGGAAAAACTCCATGGCCATCTCAAAGGACTGGGACCGTAGCCGTTCCAGAGTATGAAAAAAGGACTGATGACTCCGCACGTGGGCGGCTCTGAGCTCCTCGGGGTACCTGATGGTCGCCATCAGCGCCTCTTCCTCGGCGAAATGGAAGACGGCGTAACGGTAGAGGTCATGGAGGAGCCGCTCCTGCTCGGCGGTACCGGCGGGGACAGAGCTGATCTGGTTGTAGAGGTCAAACAGCTTGGCATGCTGGCTATCGACCCGGTCATCGTGAATGGCGTATTCGGGTTTCCAAACCATCGGCTTCATCGGTATCTCCCCTTCCAGTGTAGTGCAAAAGACGCCCGTCCAGTTCCTTTTCGAGCGGCCCATTCCTGAGTATATTGGTTGTGATCGAACCTCAAGGAGAACTTATGCCCTTCACCCTCCCGAAACTCCCCTACGAATTCAACGCCCTGGAACCGGCCATCGACGCCAAGACCATGGAGATCCATTGGGGAAAACACCACCAAGCCTACATCAACAACGTCAACGCCGCCCTCGAAAACACCGAGTACAGTGCCTGGGACGCCGAAAAGCTCATCAAGAGCCTGGCCAGCCTTCCCGCCGACAAGCAGACCGTGGTCCGCAACAACGCCGGCGGCCACCTCAATCACAGCTTCTTCTGGGAAACCCTGGTGAACCCCGCCAAGAGCGGAAAACCCGCCGGAAAGCTCGCCGCCGGACTGGAAACCCTCGGCGGCTACGACAAGTTCAAAGCCGACTTCGGCAAGGCCGCCCTCACCCGGTTCGGTTCCGGTTGGGGATGGTTGGTCCTCAAGGCTGACAAGACCCTGGCCATCACCAGCACCGCAAACCAGGATTCCCCCCTTCTCGAAGGCGCCAAGCCCATCCTCGGCATCGACGTTTGGGAACACGCCTACTACCTGCATTACCAGAACCGCAGGGCCGACTACATCGAAGCCTTCTTCTCGGTGGTCAACTGGGGCAAGGTGAACGAGATTTACGAAGAAGCCCTGAAGTAAGGGTGCTCCGGCCCCGGGGCCGGAAATGCAAAAAGCCGTCCTTCCGGACGGCTTTTTTTATGCTCCTCAGCGGGGACAGAGCTGAATCAGTGGCCGCAACCGCAGCCGCCGCCGCCACAACCGCAGGAGGCTTCCGAAGCGGTTTCGTCGTGGGCATGGCTGCCGCAGCCGCCACCGGATCCGCAACCGCCGCCTCCACACCCGCAACCTTCCATCACGGGAGCTTCATCGCTGACGGTGAGGACCGTGGTGTGAAAATGGAGGGGGACGCCGGCCAAGGGATGGTTGGCGTCGACGGTGACCCTGTCGCCTTCGACATCGCTGATGAGGGCCGAGCGCCAGCGCCCGCCGATCTGAGCCTCGACCCGGAACCCGATCTTGGGCTCGCCGCCCAATCCCAGGTCGGCTGCAGACACTTGGGCGACCAGACTCTCGTCCCGTTCCCCATAGGCGTCAGCGGCCGGAATCACGAAGTCGAGGACCTGCCCCTCTTCGGCGCCTTCCAGGTTTTTGTCCAGGCCGGCGATGATGTCGCCCGAGCCGGCACAGAAGGTGAGGGGCCCCTGGCGGTCGGAAGTTCCCAGAAGGTAGCCTTCGGGAGTGGAGAAGTTGTAAGCGATGGTCACGTATTTTTCTTTGGTAACGGTCATGGTAACCTCAATATATAACAAGTCTCGTCAGGAATGTATAGCACATCCCGGGGATCAGGCCTTTTTCACCACCACAAGCTGGGGCAGGTTGCGGAATTTCTGGGCGAAGTCGATGCCGTAACCGGCCACAAACACGTCGTCGATGTCGAAGCCGTTATAGTCGACGGTCACGTCGACCTTCCGGCGGCTGGGCTTGTTGAGCAGTGTGCAGACCTTGAGGCTTCGGGGATGCCGGGCAGCCAGGAGTTCGAGGATGCGGCTCAGGGTGAGTCCGGTATCAATGATGTCTTCAACGATGAGCACATCGCGTCCCTGGATCGGTTCGCCCAGGTCCTTGAGGATGCGGACTTCGGAGTTCTCCATGGAGTTTCCGTAGCTGGACACCGTCAGGAAGTCGATCTCGCTGTCGATGTCGAGGGCCCGGGCCAGGTCGGCCAGGAAGATGAAACTTCCCTTGAGCAGGCCCACCAGGAGGGGCTTGGTGCCCTGGTAGTCCTGACTGATGGTCTTTGCCAGGGCATTCACCCGGGCGCGGATGTCGGCTTCGGTGATCAGGATCGATTCGATCCCTTCGGGGAGGAACGGCATGGAGGTCTCCTTCAGTCCAGGGTGGGGGTCACGTCGCGGATCGAGCCGTCACCGGCCAGAAACAGATAGTAATGTTCCATTTCGAGGGTGGGACGATGGGGAGCCCCGTCGGCACCCGTGGCAACGGTGTGGCTGCCCTCGGCGGTTTGATCCAGGGTTTGCCAGTAGAACCCCAGAGTCTTTGGTTCGAGGGAATAGAATTCCGTAGGAACCACAGGAACCAGGTCCTGGGCGTAAACCTTCACGTTCTTGGCCCAATCCGGGGCGGCTTGGACCTGAGAGAGGGTAGCGGAGGTCACATTCACAAAACAGATTTTCGGTTCGTCGGAGTAAGTTTCAGGAACCGAATACAGGGCCGCCTTGCCTTGGGGATCGACAACAATAGCGTACAAATGGCCAGGTTGAAACCGAAGGCTGTAGGGAGTGCCGGAGGGATCGGTCCACTCGGTCGACGGATTCCCGCCCTCTGTCCCCACCAGCAGAACGGCACCATCGACGGCGGCGACCTTGGTCAAAGCCCGTGACTCCCGGGGAGCCACCGAACGGAAGGTCACCAGCTCGTTTCCCCCGCTGACCAGGGTTAAGGAAACCGTCTGTGAGGACAAGTTGAGGGCATAGACCAAGGGGACGTGATCTTTGGTTCCCAGACCATTGCACGAGACCAAAAGGGCCATCGTCACAAAAGCTGCCGTCCATGGTGTAGAAAATCGAAATGTCACGTGTTACACTTTACACAGAGGACGAACCGAGGGCAACCCAAAGCCCTTCGGAGGCCTCTTCGATTTTGCAAGGAGTTTTTATGAAGAAGTTCGCTTTGATCATCGCCGCCGGCCTGTTGTTCGGCGGGGCCGCCTTCGCCAAAGAAGAAAACGGAGCCCTGGGGTTTGGTGTGCTTTCTGAGAGCAAAGAAGGGGCCATCATTTCCGGGACCCTCCGCGGCAACTTGTTCCTCGACGTGGGCTACCAGCTGGCCGGTCCCGTGTTTTACGGATTTGAGTTCCAGGGCGACGTGAAGAAGATGGGTGAGAATCAGTTCACCATTTCGCAAACTGACGCTACCGCTTATGACCTCGGCGGCGGCAACGCGGTGATCTTTCTGTCGACCTCCGCCGTCAACAAAACTTACACCTTGTGGGACTTGGACTTCAGCCCCCGTGGCTATATCAGTTTTGACTTGGGCGACAAAATTCAGGTTCTCGGCTTTGGCGGTCTGAACTACAATTGGCAGACCCTCGACCTCGAAGCAAAGGTAACCTCCTCCACTCCCGTGAAAATGGGTGGAAAGTTCTACGGTCCCAATGAAGCGGTCAACGGTGACACTTACAAAGAAAGCAAAAACATTGGCAACGGCTTCTGGTCCCTGGTGGCCGGGTTCCGGGTCAGCGTCGGCGCCTTCTATGTGGACTACACCCGGTTCCTTGACGACACGAAGAGCCAGGTCAGTTGGAATGCCTTCAACAAGGACCGCCTGGGCATCGGCATCAACCTCCGCTTCTAGGCGAATCGACCTGCGGTCGAATCGCCTTGGAGAATCTCGGCTGGGCCGAGATTCTCCATGAACTTTCAGTTTTGGTTTCCGAACAACCGCCCATCGGGGCGGTTTTTTTATGTCCAGGCCGAGGATCGCTCATCGGGGGACAGAGCTGATTCGCAAGCGGTCCAGGCCGAAGCCAAGACCCCGAACGCCACCCCCACGTTCAAGCTCGCCTTCCGCCCGTAGAGCGGCAGGCTCACCCGGCCCGCAGAACCGTCGGCCCAGGCCAAGGCTTCGGGGCTCAGACCGAGTTCTTCTCCACCGACGAGGACGAGACCTTCCGAAGGGAACGGGAATTGATCGAGCTCTGTCCCTCCCAGTTCCAAGGCGAAGACGGGGCGGGCCCTCCAACGTTCCTTCAATTCGGGGAGGGACAGAGCTGAAACCTCGAGGTGCTCGTCGGCGCCCATGGACGACCGCCGGGTCCGGGGATGATCGAGTCCCGGCGTGAGCGGACTGTGCCAGACGCCGGAGAAGCCGTAGGCTTCGGCCGTCCGCACCACAGAGCCGACGTTGAACGGTGAACGCAGGTCATCCAGCCAGACGTAAAAGGGAAACCGGGATACCGGTCCGGTGCGGTCAGGGGGAGCCTGAAGATCCCAGTCTGCCGACTCGATGCCGAGGTGTTGGGCGAGTTCCTGACAAAGACGGGCCCGGTCCCTTGGGGACAGAGCTGAAGGGGTTTCCGTGGGTGACCGGCCGACGAGGGACAGAGCTAGGCGGAAGAGCCCTGTCTCATAAGTGGCATCGTGGTCCTCTTTGAGCAGCGTGAGGAGTTTTCGTCCCCGGGTTCCTGGGGGTAAGGACTCAAGTTTGCGGAGGGTGATCACAGCACGTTGCGGAGGAACTCGGGGAGTTGGTCGGCTTCGAGGATGCCACCTCGCCGCAAATCGAGCCCGCGGACCACGTCGACGGCTTGGCTGATTTGGGTGTCGACCAATTTGTAGTCGGTGAGACGGAGGGGGAGCTTATGGGCGTTGAGGAACTTCCGGACGTCCTGGGCAATTTTGGGGCCTAACGACGCCTCCTCCCCTTCCTTGGCATCGTACCCAAAGGCCCGGGCCAGGAGGCGCAACCGGGCACCGGCTTTGGGCGCGTGGAATTCGAGAAGGGGGGCAAGAAACAGGCTGCCAAAGGAGGATGTGGAGAGCCCGGCCAACCCCGAAAGGGTGAAGGCGAAGGTGACACCGACTCCGCGGGGGCCCATGGCGCACGCCGCGGCGATATTGAACCCCGCTTGGGTGGCCATGAGGCGGTACTCCGCGTTTGCCGGATTCTCATAGATCTTTTTCAACGTGTTCCAGACCGCCTCCACAGCGCCGACCAACAGACTCTGTTCGGTCAAGCCTGAGGTGTCATGGAGGCAGCATTCGACGGCATAAAAGAGCGCTTCCAGAAGGGCGGCCACCGACGCTTTCGGTGTCTGCCCGGTGGCCATATGGGGATCGAGGAAGATCTGGTGGGATGGTGGGCTGGGAAAAGGGATGAATCGGACATCCGAGGGGTGGCCGGTGGAAAGAAAGGCTTCGGGCCGCAACAGGAGAGGATAGCAGATTCCCGACGGCACCTCAAAATAGGGGACCCCTTTGGTTTTGGCCAAATCATTGACCGCGGCCCTCCCCAAAGAGAGCTGATCCGCCCCGCCGAGGGCCGCAAGGATATCCATACGGCTGGCCTGAGCCACGGAAACGGCTTCTTTCAGGGCGGCGGCCAGGTTTTGCCGGGGATTTCGCGGCAGAACCAAATAGGGAACCGAGGCTCGCTCGAGGGAATGGGTTAGGATTCCGAGCTCTTTCGTGCCGTCAAAAGCACTGTCTGTCAGAAGGAGGACCCGGGCGCCGGCTTCCTTGGCGGAAAGGCCGAACTTTTGACTGACCCCCTGACCGACATGGACACGTTGGGGAAAGTGGAACTCCATTTTCAGAACCTCCGGGACGCAGGTGAATAAAAAAAGCCGTCGGAATCGACGGCTTCGGTATCAGAAAACAATGCGAACCCCGACGAGGCTCAGAGACCGAACGACTTGAGGATGCCCTCAGCTGTCGATTCGAGGATGGCGCTGTTGAGGTAATTGGGATCCTGGAGTTTCACCTTGATCTCATTCACTCGGTCCATCCTCACTTCGGGCGCCGACCGGGCGATCTCGCGGGCGCTCAGCAACTCAGCCTGACTCTTAGCCTCGGCCGACAACTCGATGGAGTCGGAGCGGTCAGGTCTGACGGGCTTGGCGGGCTTCTCAGCCTTACCCAGGTTTTTGAGAGGATCTAGGGATCCCAATCTGTCAATCGTCATAACCTTCCCCTTGTGCTTCCATTATCGGCACCCGGAACTCATTCCTTGACGTCGTCCTCGTCTTCGGAAACCGCCCCGGAAACCAGCACGGCGAATTCACCCTTGATTATAGGACGGGCCTTCAGGTCGTTCAAGACCGCCAAGGCTGTCCCAGACAGGAATTCTTCGTGGCTTTTCGTCATCTCTCGGGCCACAAGGACTTTCCTATCAGCTTCCGTATCGGCGATTGCCTGCAAAAGCTTGACGATCCGGAAGGGAGATTCGTACAAAATGAAGGCTTCTTGGCGGGCAAGGAGCTCATCGACCCTCCGTTGTCGTTTCCCAGACTTCACTGAGAGGAATCCATCGAAGGTGACCGTTCTCCCTCCAAAGCCGCCGACACTGAGGAGAGCGGCGAAGGCACTCGGCCCTGGTAGGGGAACCACTGGGTATCCCGCAGCCCGGACCTTGGCAACCAAGACTGCCCCAGGGTCGCTCAGTCCCGGCGTGCCGGCATCGGTGCAGTACGCGATGCTCTGTCCCTCGGTCAGCAGTTTCACGATACCGTCCGCACTATTCGCCTCGTTGGCAGCCCGGCAGCTGATCAACCTCTTGGTGATGTTGTGGGCATTGAGCAACTGCAGGGTATGCCGGGTGTCTTCCGCCGCCACAATGTCGACATCCCTGAGAGTTTCTAAGGCGCGGAGGGTGATGTCTTTGAGGTTGCCGATCGGTGTGGCTACGATAAAGAGGGTGGGGCTGGGGACAGAGCTCATGGGATGAGGATACGCTAGGGCAGGAGACAGGGACAAGGGGATCAAAATGTAGCTGGGTGTTGCGGGCAGCGGGGACAGAGCAGAACTACGAAAAAAACCGGCGCCCGCACGGGGGGTAGCGAAATGACAAAAGGCCCGGTTACCCGGGCCTTTTTCATGGAGCGTGGGGGGGTGCCCCCTTCCAACGGCTATTCGGTCTTGAGTCCGGGAAAATCGAGGGTGCCGAAGAGGTCAGCATAGGTTTCGGCACGGCGAATCAATTGAAACTTCCCATCCCCTTTCCACAGCACTTCGGCACTACGAAGTTTCGCATTGTAATTAAACCCCATGGCATGGCCGTGGGCACCGGTATCGTGGATGACCAGGAGATCACCAGCTTCCGGATCGGAGATCTCTCGATCGATGGCAAACTTGTCGTTGTTTTCGCAGAGCGAACCGGTCACATCATAGACCATTTTGGGTCCGTTCTCCTTTCCGGGAACCGTGATGTGGTGGTAACTGCCGTACATCCCGGGCCGCATGAGGTTTGCCATGCAGGCGTCGAGACCGACGTAATTCTTGTAGATGTTTTTCTTGTGGAGAACCCGGGTCACAAGGTAACCGTAAGGTCCGGTGACAACACGACCGCATTCCATGGCGACCCGGACGGGGGCCAGCCCGGCTGGAACCAGAATGTCATCATAGGCTTCATGGATCTGACTGCCGATGTAGGCGAGATCGATGGCGGTCTGGGTCGGTTTGTAGGCGATCCCGATGCCGCCGCCGAGGTTGATGAAGTCGAACCGAATACCGAGTTTCTGGTGAATCTCTACGGCTAGGGAAAAGACCATTTTGGCGGTTTCGACAAAGTATTCAGGATCGAGTTCGTTGCTGGCAACCATGGTGTGGAGGCCGAACCGTCTCACCCCTTTGGCGGCGATCTTGGCATAGCCCTCAAACAGCTGCTCGCGGGTAAAGCCGTATTTGGCCTCCTCAGGCTTTCCAATCAGGGCGTTTCCCTCCCGCAACGGACCGGGGTTATAGCGGAAGCAAAGCATTTCCGGGAGCTTTCCGAGGGCTTTTTCGAGGTAGTCGATGTGGGTAATGTCGTCGAGGTTGATGATGGCGCCGAGCTCGGCCGCCTTTTGGTATTCCTTGGCCGGGGTATCATTCGACGTGAAGACAATGGACTCACCGGTGATGCCGACGGCTTCACAAAGCAGGAGCTCTCCCAGGGAGGAGCAGTCCGCTCCCATGCCTTCCGCCTTCAAACTGGCCATCACATGGGGGTTGGGAAGGGCTTTCACGGCGAAATAGTTCTGGAATCCACCAGGGACCCAAGAAAAAGCCTGTTTGAACCGCCGTGCGTTCTGCTTCATCGCTGGTTCGTCATAGAGGTGGAACGGCGTGGGCACCTGGGCGGCCACGGCTTCAAGCTGCGCCTTGGTAAACGGGAGGGTCTTGTCGGTCAACTGGGGTCTCCTGGGTATTGGTGACAAAGTAACTTTGGAACGGGGAGCGCGTCAACGGAGAACAAGGGGCTGCGCGTCTTCCAAGGGATCCTCCAGGAGAGGATCAGGACAGTGCCGCCTCAGAAACGGACCGCCGAACTCCCACTCCTCAGGATCGGACGTCAGCCCGGCGGCCACCGGGTTGGCGTCGATGTAGAGGAAGGCGTGGAGGTAATGGGCCAGGGTCGCCAAGATGGTGGAAAAGAACCGTTGTCCCCAGACGGCGCCTTGTCCGGTGAATCCCTGATCGCGGTTCCATGCCATAGCAAAGACGCTGAGGATCCACTGCATGATCCGCGAAAGGCTGGTCCCCTCCCGGGGCCGGAGGATCAGGTGAAAATGGTTCCCCATGAGGCAAAAGTTCTCCAGCCGGAAGCCGAACTTGGCTTTGGCTCGGCGAATGACCTCGAGAAAGAATTGTTTCACCGCGGGAGGATCGAAGATCCGTTCGCCGCGGTGGGTCCGGGCGGTCACATGATAGCGGGCCCCTTCTTGCAGAATCCTTGGTTGACGCATATCTCCCCTGACAGCCCCCGATTGGTTCCTGCTTCTAGGGAGCTCTGTCCCCAACGAAGAAAAACAGTATCTTGTGCTGATGGACCAAGTGACGATCTCAAAGAAGAAACCCCCCTACCCGGTTTCGAGCCGGTTTCACCTCTACCTCAATGACTATGGGCGAGGTTTGGACTTTGCTTTGAAGTACGAGGACTTGTGGGGTTGGTCCGAAGCCATTGCCCTCGAAGACAAACATGGGAAGAACTCACTCTGGGATACACTCATCCATCCTCCGTCGGTCAGAGAGGAACTCGATGACAATTTGAAAGCTCTTTATTGCCAGTTGAAGATGGCGGGAGACTTGAATGCGGCAAAGCACCTCGAGATCGACCGCATCGACTTTTGCCATTTTGCCAACAGTCACCCGTTCCGGATCCGGGTGGTCAACAGCTACAACGACAACCAAGACTATTTCTATGTCAAAAAAGCGGATGCAAGCCGAATATACGGCCTCGAGTTGGAACACCTCCTATCACCTAACAACATTCACTTTCTGGTCAAGGGTGATACTCTGGTGGAGGAGCACATCGCAGGGATCCCTGGGGACGACTTCTTAGCTGATTATTTCCAGCGCCTAGGGATCAATAAAGTGAGAATCTGCAAAGAGTTCGTCAAATTCAACGAACGTTGTTTCATCCGCTTGCTGGGTGATATGAGGGCCTACAATTATGTGATGGACGTGACCCTCGATTTCGATGAAGAGCAGTACCGGGTCCGCGCCATTGATTTTGACCAGCAGAGCTATGAAGGCGATATCAAGGTTTACCTGCCCCAATTCCACAAGGAAAACAAACCGATTGTCGATCTTGTTTGGGAATTGCTGACCATTGACACCATACGGCAGTACCAAGTGGAAGAACGGGCACTCATGGCCCGACGGGCCCGGACCAGCTGGTCACGGATCGACGACCTGTTGGTCTCCATGGGACACGATGTCCTGGCGCCCGTGGAGAAAATCCGAGCTCTGTCCCTCGGGCTAGCTCACTATCACAAGAACGACGATTTTCGTTCCTGTACTGGAATGGGAGACCTGTTGCGGAAGAACCTTGAGATCAGTTTGTCGCTCGAGGGGTCTTGACCCATTTCGCCAGCATGGTCCGGAAATCATCCATTCGAACAGGCTTTGACAAGTAGTCATCAAAGCCCGAAGCCAGAAGCAACTCGCGGTCACCGGGGAGCGCGTGTCCGGAAAGGGCAACAATGACCAAATCCTGGCCGCCTGGCAGTGCCCGGATCTTGGCGGTAGCTTCTCGTCCGTCCATGACGGGCATTTGCCAATCCATGAAAATGAGGTCATAGAACCGCTGGGAGGCCAGGTTGACCGCCTCCCTCCCTCCGGGTGCCAGGTCTACCTGGGTTCCCAGTTTTCGCAGCATCCGGGTGGCAACATCTTGGTTGGTCAGGTTGTCTTCGACCAGGAGAACCCGGATTGACCGTTGGGTTGCGGTGAGCTCTGTCCCCACCGACGCAGAGTCCTCAAGGGTGTCCCCGGTTCGGACTGGAATCCGGAGGGTAAAAGTGCTTCCTTTGCCAGGCAGGCTGTGTACCATCAAACTCCCGCCCAGGAGCTCCGCCAACGATCGACCAATCGACAATCCCAAACCCAAGCCGCCGTAGGTCCGGCTCTTACCATGTTCTCCCTGGGTAAATTTCTCAAAGATCCTGTCCTGGGCGTCGAGGGGGATGCCGATCCCGGTGTCTGCGACACGAACGACAAGCCACGGGGTTTTTTCTCCCGGTTCAAACGTGATTTCGATGGACACCTCTCCGGCCGGGGTGAACTTGACGGCGTTGGCAATGAGATTGCCGATGATCTGCCGAAGCCGGAGCACGTCGGTCCAGATCCAAGTCGGTGCTCCCGGAGGGAACCTCACAGCAAGACTCAGCCCCTTGGCGGCAGCGGCAGGACGAAAGGTTTCCACAAGCGATTCGCATTGGGACTTCCACGCAAAGGGTCTGACTTCCGCAACCAACCGTCCCGCCTCCAAACGGCTGAATACCAGAATATCCTCGATCAACCCTAACAACGTTTCTCCGGAAGCCTGAAGGTCACGGAAGGCCTTCTTGTCGTCCTCTTGGTCGGCAAGCCGGGCTAAGTGGTCCGAATTGCCCAAGATGGCATTGAGCGGAGTCCTAAGTTCATGGCTCATGGTGGCCAAGAAATCGGTTTTGGCTTGGTTGGCCTCCCGCAAAGCCTCGGCTGTGGACCGCTGTTCCGAGATGTCGCTGACCAGACCATTGATCACCAAGGCTCCCTGGGGAGTCATATGGGTGGTCACACTCAGCTTCAACCAGAGGGATTGTTCGGGCGTGACCAAGAAAAGAAACTCCTCTTCCCAGGTCCGGATGGTATCGGGGTCCCGCCTCACTTGTCTCCACAAGATCTCCCGGAAACCCGAGGGTGTCCTGTCAAAGAAGAGGCTGGGCCGGACCACAAGGTCCCGGGAATCGATCCCCAACAGTTCTCGGCTCCCTTCGCTGACGTACCGGAGGCGAAATTCCTGACCCAAAACCTCAGCCTGGAAGAGGACGCCTGGAAAATGGAGGGCCAGCACCTTAAGCCGTGCGTCTGTCTCACGACGGAGCCTGTCGCTGGCGGCTGCCTTCTCAAAGGCCTTCCGAACCGACCGAGCATGAAAGCTCGAGAAAAAACCGGCCAACAGGAGGAATGCCATGCGAAAGATCTGGTCGGTCCAGAACCCCGTATACGGCTCGTGGGGAAAGAACAGGTACAGATAGACACCGTAGAGCACGGTGCTGGCGATCCCGTTGAACAGCGTGAGGACAGGCCTTTCTCTTAAGGCGGAAAACAAAATTAGGAGAAAAAGGAGAGCATATCCCCAGCTCAGGCTGGTGGATACCAGTGTGATGCTATGGTTGACCAGGCTCAATTCGACGACAAAACCCACGGTGATGAAGACCAAATCGGCGATAGTCGTCATCCAAGGCAGGTACCGCGGAAAAAAGCCCCGTGAAAGGGACCAGTGGACGGCCAAGGAATACAGCCAGGCCGAAACCAAGATGAGGGGAGGAAGGGAGAGGAGAAAAACCCCCTGCTGGATGAACCCCGTGCCCCGCAACAGCAACGCGGCGGTCAAAAAGGAGAGCAGGGTCATCCGGATCACATTGATGTATTTCTCAGCCTGACGCTGCTGGATCAGCTGTTCGCGCTCGTCTAGGGTCGACATAGGCCCATTCTAGGCGAGTCGGGCCCGGAGGACCAGGGGAAGCGATTTTCCCGGGGGGCATCCATCGAACCCGCCGTATACACCTTCCACCGCGAATCCGGAGCGGATCAAGGCGCTCTCCAAATCCTGTCGACTCCAGGGACAGAGCTCAAAGGCGTTCGAGCTCTGTCCCGCCGGCCCAGAAAGACTGGTGTGGAAGGTCCACAATCCGTCGTTCCGGACTTCATAGCGCCGTCGAAAGACCCAACCGCCGACTTCTCGGCGGGGCAATTCAAGGGTCCCTGATTCTTCGAGAAAGTCGTAATCGAGAACCTGGAGCACAACCTTCCCACCTGGGGACAGAGCCCGGGAAGTGCACTGGAAGAAAGCATCCAACTCCACGGCAAGGGTCAGATGCGGGAGGGTATTCCCGAAACAAATGACCGCATCCGCCCGGGGAAAACCCTTCGGCAACCCCCAGGTCCGAAGGTCACCCTGGACAAATTGCACCGCTGATGAAGACCGCTCCTGAGCCTGGGCCAACAGATCAGCATCGAGGTCAAATGCAAAAACAAAGGCCCCCTGGTGTCCGAGAGCTTGCGCAAGAAGGCCAGTGCCGCAGCCTGCATCAACAATCCGTTTCCCCTCAAGGGACCCAAGTGTCTCGTGGATAAAGGCTAAGGCTTGGCGATCGAGAGGGAACAGTTGGTCATAGGCGGCGGCGAGGTGGCGGTAGCTGGGGACAGAGCTCACCGGGTCACAATAGCCTATTTCTGAATCCCGGGGCAGGGATCTTCACTTTTTGACAGGGGTGCGCTAGAGTGGCGCCCATGAAAACTGCCTTCCTGTTTCCCGGCCAAGGTGCCCAGTACCCGGGTATGGCCCGGGACCTGTTCGACGCCAGTGCTACTGTCCGCGACCTTTTCTCCCTCGCATCGGAAGCCACCGGCATGGATGTCCAGCGCCTTCTGTTTGAAGGATCCGAAGAAGAACTGAAAGAAACGGTCAACACCCAGGTGTCCGTGACCCTGGCAAACCTCGCCTCTGCCGCTGTCCTGGCTGAACGGGGAATCCGAGCCGAAGGTACCGCTGGCTTCAGCCTCGGGGAATACGCCGCCCTGGTGGAAGCCGGGGTTCTGACCGCTGCCCAGGTCTTTCCCCTTGTGAAACTCCGGGGCGAGTTCATGACGAATGCCGCCGCCGCCTTGGACCGGTCCGCCGGAGACCCGGGGATGGCCGCAGTCCTCGGTCTCAGCCCCGAAAAGGTCGATGAAGCCCTGGCGGCAGCATCGATTGCCGATCTGTATGGCGCCAATTACAACAGCCCCAACCAGGTCGTGATATCAGGAACCGCCAAGGCCCTAACGGCTGGTATTGACGCCTTGAAAGCCGCAGGAGCCCGTAGGGTTGTGGTTCTGAAGGTTTCCGGACCCTTCCATTCTCCGTTATTGGCCGAGGCGGGTCGGAAACTTGAGGAAGCACTAAGAACCGTGGAGTTCCGGAACCCAACCAAGGCCTTGTTCAGCAACGTGACCGGCGGTCTGGTGACCACCGGAGCGGAAGCCAGGGTTCTTGCAGTGCGCCAAGTGACAGCTCCGGTCCGCTGGACCGCCGAAGAGAAAGCCCTCCTCGACTCTGGCTTCAGCCGCCTGATCGAAGCCGGACCGGGGGCCGTCCTGGCCGGTCTCTGGGGTAGCTTCCACGACGCCCTTCCCTGTCTTGCCGCCGGAAAGCTGGAACAAATCCAGCAGATCGGATAAGAATGACAAGCCGTTCATGTCCAATACCGAGGAGAGATCCATGCTGCTGAAAGGCAAAAAGGCCCTGATCACCGGGGCGTCCAAGGGGATCGGCAATGCGGTTGCCGAGGCCTTCCTCAGGAACGGGGCCGTCGTCTACGCGGTGAGCCGGTCCGAAGGTGACTTGGCCAAACTGCAAGCCGTTGCCGCCGAAGCCGGAACCCAGGTGGTGTTCAAGGCCGCCGATGTGTCCGATGAAGCCGCCATCACCGCCGTGGTCAAAGAGATCATCAAGGAGTCGGGTGGACTCGACATCGTGGTCAACAATGCCGGGATCACCCGGGACGGTCTCATCGCACGGATGCCCAGCGAAGCGTGGGAAGACGTGCTGAAGGTTAACCTGACCAGTGCGTTCTATGTCTGCAAGGCCGTCTCGATGCACCTGCTCAGCCGTCGTAGCGGGGCGATCATCAACATGAGTTCCATTGTGGGCCTCCATGGGAACGCGGGCCAGACGAACTATGCCGCTTCGAAGGCCGGGATCATCGGCCTCACCCAGAGCCTTGCCCAGGAACTGGCTCCCCGGGGCGTCCGGGTCAATGCCATTTGTCCCGGGTTCATTGGTACCGAAATGACCGACAAGCTTTCAGAAGAACAAAAAAACACCTTGTTCAGCCGGATCCCCATGGGACGGATGGGCAAGACCGAAGAAATCGCCGGCACAGCGCTTTGGCTGGCCAGCGACCTTTCGACCTACGTCACCGGTCAGGCCATCACGGTCGACGGCGGCATGACCATGTGAATTGAGCTCTGTCCCCAGTGGGGCAAAGCGACGGGGGGCACTCCCCCCAAACCTGCAATGGAAAAGGAGTAATCCTATGGCACGTAGAGTTGTTGTGACGGGAATGGGCACGGTGAATTCGCTGGGCCACGATGTGGAGAGTACCTGGGCGGCCGTGAAGGCGTCTCAGTGCGGGATCGGCCCAATTACCCGGGTCGCCACCGATGAACTCAGCTGCAAGATCGCCGCTGAGGTGAAAAACTTCGACCCGAGCCGGTACCTGGAAAGCAAAGAAGCCCGGAAGATGGACCCCTTTTCGGTGTTTGCCACCTACGCCTCGCTGCAGGCCCTAGAAGATGCGGGACTCAAGATCGGTGAGAATCTGAACCCGGAACGGATTGGAACGGTCCTGGGGAACGGCATCGGTGGGGTGGAAACCCTGGAGACTGCGTATCAGAAGATCTTTGCCGGCGGCGGAGCCACCCGGATCCCCCCCATGTCGGTGCCGAAGCTGATCAGCAACGAGGCCCCCGGAAACGTGGCCATGATCACCGGTGCCGAAGGACCTTGCTATTCGCTGCTCACCGCCTGTTCTGCGGCCACGGATGCCATCAGTGACGCCAGCCGTTGGATCAAGGACGGGGTGTGCGATGTGATGATTTCCGGCGGAACCGAGGCAGCCATCACCCTCTTGGGGATCGGCGGCTTCTGCGTGCTCAAGGCAGTCACCAGCAAATACAACGACGAGCCCCAGAAGGCCAGCCGGCCCTTTGACAAGGACCGCAGCGGCTTCGTCATGGGCGAAGGCGCGGGGGTCCTGATCCTCGAAGAGTACGAACACGCCAAGAAGCGCGGCGCCAAAATCTACGCCGAACTAGCCGGCTTCGGGATGACCTGCGACGCCTACCACCTGACCAGTCCCCATCCCGAAGGGAAAGGTGCCATCCGAGCCATGCAGATGGCCCTCGATATGGCGGGAATGAAGCCCACCGACATCGGGTACATCAACGCCCACGGAACCTCGACCGAAATCAACGATCCCACTGAAACCAAGGCCATCAAGGCGGTTTTTGGGGACCACGCCTACAAACTCAAGGTGAGCTCCACCAAGAGTATGACAGGCCACTGCATCGGAGCTGCCGGTGCGATCGAAGCAATCTTCAGCATCCTTGCCTTGCGAGACCAGTGGGTGCCGCCGACGATCAACCTGGACAACCCCGACCTCGAAGCGGGTTGCGACCTCGACTACGTTCCCCATAAGGGAGTGCCTCATAAGGTGGATGCCGTCATGAGCAACACCCTGGGGTTCGGCGGCCACAACGGTGTGGTCATCTTCAAGAAGATCTGATTTCAGTGACGCCGAACGGCAAGAAAAGGCTGTCTCCAAACGGAGGCAGTTTTTTTTTGCCGTTTCTCTGGCATCCCTTGACCAAAAAAGGAATCCCTGCTAATTTAACGATCGTTCAGTAAGTAAGGAAGTCATGGCAAGACGAACCGAAGACATTGGCCGCACAGCGGTCCTCCATGCCGCCCGGAAACGATTTCTCCAGTGGGGCTACTCCGGGACATCAACCGCGGCGTTGGCGGAGGACTTGGGCATCACCAAGGCGGCGCTCTACTATCATTTCTCAGACAAGGAAGCCCTTTTCCTGGCTGTGGTTGCCGAATATCTCACCGAGATCGGCACCGATTTGCGAGCTCTGTCCCCCGTATATGACAGCGTAGGTGCCGAGGCCGGTGTCACGGCCCTGGTGGAGGTATTCCTCTCTCGGGGTGAGACGAGTGCTCAGATCCAGCAGCTTTCGTTTCAGGAGTCCCGGCATCTCTCCCCCGAAGGTACAGCCCACTTATCGGCGGCCTACCATGAGACGATGGTCCGACCGGTTTCCAATCTGCTGGAGCGGGCTGTCGAACTGGGGTGGATCCGCGGTTCTGCGGAAGATGAGCCGGCCTTGATCTGGATCTTCCTCGGGTTGCTCACTGCTTTTCTACAGCCTAGCCATGACGGCCCCGGTGCACGCAAGACGACCTCCACGGCCGCAGCCCGGCTATTCCTCTCGACCTTAAGTCCTCACAATTTGTCTCTTCACAAGGAGTTTTCATGTTTCCCATCGCAGTGACCTTTATCTTCGCCGCCCTGGCGTTCTACACCGTCGGTGTCTGGGCGGAGAAACTGGGAGGACGCCTTCGCTGGTGGCACGTTATCGTGTTCTACCTGGGCGTTACCGCAGACACCATCGGTACCGGAGCCATGGGAGCCCTGGCCGGCAGCATTCTCCAGTTCAACCTCCATGGCATAACGGGTGCCCTCGCCATCCTCTTGATGCTGTTCCACGCCGTTTGGGCCACCGTGGTCCTTGTCCGTAAAGACGAAGCCATGATTCAGAAATTCCATAAGTTCAGCCTCCTTGTTTGGGGGATCTGGTTGGTTCCCATGGTCTCCGGCATGATCCTCGGGAGTTCGGTATGAGTAAGAAACCCGCCTCTCCCGGGGCCTTGATGGCTGTGTTGTTCTTCGGCGTCCTCATGGGAGCCCTCGATATCGCCATCGTGGCCCCGGCCCTCCATCCCATTCAGATGGAATTCGGGACCACTCCCCGGTGGACGGCTTGGATCTTTTCGATCTATATGCTCTTCAGCCTCATCGGTACCCCGTTGATGGCGAAACTAGCCGACCTTTACGGCCGACGCCTCGTGTACGTGTCAAACATCGCACTCTTCGCGTTTGGTTCCCTTGTTGTGGTCGCCGGCGGTCTGACCGGTCAGTTTTGGGTCTTCCTGGCGGGTTGGGCAGTCCAGGGCCTAGGCGCCGGCGGAATCTTCCCCGTGGCGGCCGCCGTCATCGGCGATACGGTCGCCCCGGAAAAAAGAGGCTCGTCCCTCGGACTTCTCGGTGCCGTCTGGGGCCTGGCGTTTATCCTTGGACCGATTTTGGGCGGTTTGATCATCCCCTTCGGCTGGACCTGGCTCTTCCTGATCAACATCCCGATCGCGACGGCCCTCGTCATCGGAGCCTTAATGGTACTTCCCGCCCATGAGAAAGGTGACACCCCGCCATTGGACTTCCGAGCCTTGATTCTCCTCGCCGGAGCACTGGCAAGCTTTGCCCTCGGGGTCAACCAAATGGACACGGCCCATCCGTTGTCCAGCTTCCTCTCTACTTCAGTTTGGCCCTGGTTAGCTCTGTCCCTCGTACTACTCGGAGCCCTGATCCTCAGTGAGAGGAGGAAGACGATCAATCCATTCTTTCCCCACCACTTGTTCGGAAACCCCCAATTGACCCTGGTGTACATCATTGGGGGGGTCTACGGTTTCCTCCAGTCGAGCATCAGTTTCCTCCCAGCCCTCGCCATGGCGGCCTTTGAAAAGGAGGGAATGACCTCCTCCCAGTCCAGCTACCTGTTGCTCCCCATGGTGTTGGCCATGTCGGTGGCTTCGCCCCTCGTGGGCCGGCTTCTCGACAAGATCGGGTCGAAGAAGATTGTCTTGGCTGGTGTCCTCGTTTCAGTGGCGGCGTTTCTGATCCTTGGCCTGTCGGCCAACTCCATGCCCTGGTACATTGGAGGCGAATTCCTCCTGGGACTCGGGGTGGCGGCCCTTGCCGGGGCCCCGCTCCGGTATATTGTTCTGGCCGAAACCCCGGCGGCCGACAGAACCGTCGCCCAGGGATTGAGTTCCATATTCATCTCCATTGGAGGTGTCATTGGTTCGGCACTCATCGGCGGGAGCGCGGCTTCGGCCCCGGATCCCTATGTCGGCTGGTCGTTTGCCTTCCTGATGATAGCCCTTCCCTGCGCCCTCGCCGTCGTGCTGGCCTTCTTCCTCAAGGGGAGAACCTCTGAACAGGCCACAGCCCAAAGGAATCACGCATGAAACCCTCCTTTTTTGTATCGCTGCTGGCAACCGCAGCCCTTGTCGCTTCTTGCTCCTCTGTCCCCACGTTCACCCGGGCTGAACTGCCGGCATCGGTTAAGGTAACGGACCAAGGGGATAAACTGATCCTGGAACCGAGCTCTGTCCCCCTGAAATCCGTCGGGGTGTTGTTTTACCCGGGAGGCTTTGTGAAGCCCGACGCCTACCTTTTAGCTCTGTCCCCGTTGGCGGCGGCCGGTTTTCCTGTCGTGATCCTCAAGATGCCCTTGGATCTGGCGTTTTTCGACGCTGAAAAGGGTTTTGCCAGTTTGAGCTCTGTCCCCGGTGTGCAGAAGTGGGTGATCGGAGGTCATTCCCTCGGCGGTGTCGCCGCGGCAATAGCGGCCGACAAGCATCGAGCCGCCTTTGCCGGCATCATCTTTTGGGCGAGTTACCCTGCCAAGGATAACGATCTGTCGGCCACGGACCTCCCTGCCCTGTCGATCTCGGCATCCAACGACGGCCTCTCCACTCCGGCTAAGGTCGATGCAGCATCGGCCTATCTCCCCCGGGGGACGGCTAAAGTGGTGATCGCCGGCGGGAACCACGCCCAGTTTGCCGATTACGGTCCACAAAAAGGCGATGGCACGGCCGTCATCGACCGCCAACAGCAGCAGGCGGAAGCGGCCGACACGGTCCTGGCGTTCCTCGCCGGGCTCTAGACTTGGGGAAGACGGGCCCATGGACTAAACTGGTTCCATGGGCAGCCTCCCTTTCCACCCCCTGACCGTCGCCTGGTTTGCCGAGCGTGTCGGAACACCGACCGATGTCCAAGTCCGGTCGTGGCCGGCCATCGGAGCCGGCGGTCATGTCCTCGTCACAGCCCCGACGGGAACCGGGAAAACCCTTGCGGCTTTTTTAGGTGCTTTGGATCGCCTGCTGACCCGGGAATGGGAACCCGGCGGTCTCCGGCTCCTGTACATTTCACCGTTGAAAGCCCTGAACAACGACATCCAGCGCAACCTCCTCGTTCCCTTACGGGAACTGAGAGAAGCCTTCCAGTCTTCCGAGCTCTGTCCCCCGGAAGTCACCGTGATGGTTCGCTCGGGGGATACCCCCGAGGACGAGCGGCGGAAACTCCGCCGGCACCCGCCGGAAATCCTCATCACAACCCCCGAAAGCCTCAATATTCTGCTGACCCAGAAGAATGCAGGCTCCCTCTTTGGCGGGATCAAAGCCGTGATCCTCGATGAGATCCATGCCGTCATTGGGTCCAAAAGGGGGACAAGTCTCCTGACGGCCCTGGAGCGGCTGGTTCCGATGGCCGGGGAGTTCCAACGGATCGGACTTTCTGCCACCGTGAATCCACCCCGTCTCGTCGCCCAGGCCCTTGGCGGCTTTCTCCCCGGGGGGCAAGCCCGGACCGTAACTTTGGTGGCCAGTCCTGCCGCCAAGCATTATGAGGTCCAAGTGGTCCTCCCCGAAATCCGCAAGGAATCCGAGGAGACGGGCAAAGTGTTTTGGGAAAGCCTGGCCCTCGAACTACGCCGAAGGACGAGGGACAGAGCTTCCACCCTGATCTTTACGAACAGCCGCCGGGCCTGCGAGAAGCTGGCTCGCCTCATGAATGAACCGCCTGTCGGTCAAGAGATGCCTGCGGAGCTCCTTGCCTATTCCCACCATGGTTCCCTGTCCAAAGAGATCCGCCGGGACGTGGAGCAGAAATTGAAAGACGGTCACCTCAAGGCTCTGGTGGCCACCAATAGTTTGGAACTGGGCATCGACATCGGCGACTTGGACGAAGTCATCCTCGCCCAAACCCCGAGGACCGCCGCTTCCGCCATCCAAAAAGTAGGCCGGGCCGGACATCGGACAGGAGAAACCAGCCGGGCACGGCTGTACCCCAGCCACGGCATCGACCTCGTGGAGGCCGGCGTCATCGTCCGGTGCATCCGGGACCAAACCGTAGAGCCGGTGACCATTCCGGACGGCCCGCTGGATGTCCTCGCCCAGGCCATCCTCTCCGCCTGGAGCGCCCGGCCGTCGACGGCCGACGAATTGTACGAACTCTTCCGCTGTTCGTGGCCCTACCGCAACCTGAACCGGCAGGCGTTTGACCTCGTCGTGGAGATGCTCGCCGGCCGCTACGCGGGGACTCGGATCAGCGAGCTCAAACCCCGGATCGAGTCCGACCCAGCCACCGGGATATGGACCGCCAAACCCGCCGTCCCGTTTCTTCTCTACAGCTCGGGAGGGACGATCCCTGACCGGGGGTATTTTACCCTGCGGGACCAGAGGACGGGGACGGCGCTGGGCGAACTCGACGAGGAATTTGTCTGGGAGCGGACCCTCGGCGACCGATTCGCCCTGGGGGCCCAGGTTTGGAAAATCACCGCCATCGACGACCAGGCCGTCCGGGTGGAACCGGTCCAGGCCCCTCCCCACATCATTCCGTTCTGGAAGGCCGAAGACCAGGACCGCAGTTGGTTTCTCGCAGAGAAGATCGGACTCTTTCTCGAAGAAGCGGACCGCGCCCTGGAAGCCGATCCCCAGGTCTGGCGGGACCGGCTGGTCCAGGACGGATTCAGTACCGCCGCCGCCGACCGCCTGATCCGCACCCTCGAGCGGGAGCGGTTGGCAGTGGGGGTCCTGCCCCACCGTTGGCGGCTGGTGGTGGAGCGGGTCGAGTCGGAGAAACCCGGAGCCCAGGACAGAAGCGACGTCGACCAGTACGTGGTCCACACCTTTTGGGGAGCCCGGGTCAACCGCCCCTGGGCCTTTGCCCTTGCTCAAGCCTGGGAAGACCGGTTCGGCTATGCCCTGGAGACCTACCCAGGGGATGACCAGATCCTCATCCTCGTCCCTCCGGAGACAGATTTCGAAGAGGTCCTCTCCCAGGTCACCCCAGCCAACCTCGAAGGATTGTTACGGCGGCGGCTCGAGGCGACCGGCTTCTTCGGCGCCCGTTTCCGTGAGGGGGCAGGCCGGGCCCTGCTCCTTCCCAAGCCGGGATTTGCCAAACGCACGCCCCTTTGGCAAACAAGACTTCGGGCGAAACGGCTCTTCGAAGCGGTCTCGCAGTTTCCTGAGTTCCCCATTCTCCTCGAGGCCTGGCGTCAGTGTCTGAAGGATGAGTTCGAGCTGGAAGCCCTGAAAGCCCTTCTGGATGAACGCCACTCGGGAAGGATCACCACCTGGCATTGCCGAACAACCACCCCGTCGCCGTTCACCGAAGGGTTGCTCTGGAGGCAGGTCAACGAGAAGATGTATGCAGGTGACGAACCCCCGGCCCGGAAAGCCTCGGGCCTCGAGGACAATCTCTGGGACCAGCTTCTGGCGCCAGACCGCCCCCTGATCCCCTCCTCCCTGATCGAAGACTGGGAGTCCCGGTGGGGCCGGACCGCACCCGGCTACGCCCCGGAAACCGCCGCCGACCTGGCAGATCTTCTCGAAGTCAGGATCGCCCTATCGGAGACGGAATGGTCGGAACTGCTGACCGCCTGCCTCCGGGACTCCGGCAAGGTCGAGACCGATTGGTGGAGCTCTGTCCCCACCGTTCAGCAAGACGGCCGGGTGGGAGTCCCCGCCATGGCGGATTTCTGGCAACACCCCGAAGGGCTCTGGCTCCGGTGGCTGGAAGGCCGGGGTCCGGTGACCCTCGGCCGGATGGCCGCGTTCTGGGGACAGAGCTCCGTGGACCTCCAGCCCTGGATTCAGCGGGAATCCGACGCCGGTTCCATCGTGGTCGGCCGCCTGACAATGGGAACCGAAGAGCCGGAGGTTTGTCTGGCTAGAACCTGGGAACTGCTGGTGCGGCGGCTACGGCTTGTCAACCGGAGCTCTGTCCCCACCCGGTCTGCCGCAGGGCTCCCCCTCTTCCTCGGGCGCCATCAGGGACTCACGAGGCCGGAGCAGTCTGGCACCACGTTGGAAGCTTTGGTGGGCCAGTTGCTGTGCCTTCCCGTTGCCGCCGAGCTTTGGGAAGGAGCCCTGTTACCCAGCCGGTCTGCTCCCTACCGGGCGGCAGATTTTGACCGGCTCTTCACCGAGGGAGGCCTCCGCTGGTTCGGCCTCGGTCCTGCGAAAGTGGCCTTGGGTTTTCCCGAAGACCGCTCGGCCTTCCTGCCGCCCTTCGACCCAGAGGCTGAGCCCCGTCTTCAGCAGATTTTCGGATCCTCAGATGTGAGGAGTGAAATCTCATTTTCGGATCTTTCTTCCCGCTCCGGCCTGGCTTTAGGTCCGCTCACCGAAGCCCTTTGGGACCTGGCGTGGAAAGGCGCTGTCTCGGCCACGGCGTTCGGCCCCCTGCGGCAGGGGCTGAAATCGGGGTTCCGGTATGCCCGGGGGACAGAGCTCGACAGGGGAGCGACCCGACAGCCCATGGGAGGCTTCCAACGCTGGTCGACCGTCCGGAGCGCTTCGGGCAGCTGGTGCCGCTGGACCCGGGACAGCGCCGACGAACGGCCCCATTCCGCCATGGACGAGCTGGAAGAAACCAAACGCCGGGCCCGGCTCGTCCTCGACCGTTACGGCATTGTCTTCCGGTCCCTCCTGGCCCACGAGGCGCCCTCGTTCCAATGGAAGGCCCTCTTCCCCGCCTTACGCCTCATGGAGCTGTCCGGTGAAATCGTCGGGGGAATGTTTTGGGAAGGGGTTCCGGGTCTGCAGTTCGGTACCCCGGCCGCCTTGCGCGAGTGGGAGGCAGGAGGGGAGGAAACCAAGCCCTGGGTTCAGCATGCCCAAGACCCCTCGAGCCTATGCGGATTGGGCCTCGAGGTATTGACGGGGCTTCCCCGGAGGGCCGCAGGAACCTGGCTTTGGTGGAGGGGAGAACGTCTTGCCGCCGTTTTGGGTGCGGGCGGGAAGAAACTCGACCTGGGGACAGAGCTCATGGAAACCAACGACGGGAACTGGGCCCCGTGGATCCAAAGGATGAAATCCATACTCCTCATCGAAGGGAAGAGCCACTGGACCATCGAGACCATCGACGGCCAAGAGGCGTCGTCCCACCGCGCCGCAGCGGCTTTCCGTGACGCGGGGTTCCAAAACCACGGAGAAAAGCTGGTCTGCTGGAAGTCGTAACGTCAGCTGAGTCTGCCGACAAAGGCCTCCACCTGCTCGTTGAGTTTCCGGAAATCCTCTTCCATCCGCGCCTGAACCGTTTCCAGGTTCCGGGCCACGGCACCGGTCTCCTGGGCATAGCGGGAGACCTCAGCGATGTTTTCCGTCACTGAAATCGAACCGTCCGCCGCGGCCTGGGCGTCCCGGGCGATGTCACGGGTCACCGTCCCCTGTTCCTCAACGGCCCCGGCGATCGTTGCCGTGTGGCGGTCAATGTTCCGAATCACGCCGACAATCCCCGCCACCGCCGAGACACTTTCCTGGGATGAGCTCTTGAGGCTGTCGATTTGCTTGGCGATCGCCTGGGTGGCGGAAACCGTCTGGGCCGCCAGGGTTCTGACCTCTGAGGCAACCACAGCAAACCCCCGGCCCACGACCCCGGCCCGGGCGGCCTCGATGGAAGCGTTGATGGCCAGGATATTGGTCCTTTCAGCGATGTCATTGATCAGCTGAACGCTGTCGCCGATCCGGACGACGGCCTCCGATAGGCTCTGCATGACTTTGTCGATGCCTTGGGTCCGGACGACGGCGTCCTCGGTGACCTTGGTCGACCGGTCAGTTTCGCTGCGGATTTCCGTGATTGACCGGGCCATTTCTTCCATGGCGGCCGCCATGGAGCGCACGCTTTGGTGGGCCTCGCGGGCAGAGGAATCCACGGTCTCACTGCGGGCCACGGTCTCCTTCGCGCTGGCCTGAATTTGGGAAGAAGCGGCCCTCAGGGATGCGGAAGCCTCTTCGATGGTTTGGGAAACAGACGTGCGAAACGTCTGTGACAGTTGCTCCAAGTTTGTTCGGTGACGGAGTTGGTTCTGCTGGAGGTAGACGGAAATCACAAGATCCATATCCAGGGTCGAGGCCAGGGTGAGCGCTTGCAGAAGCGTCGACTGAGACTCTCCCCCCGGGGTCTTTCGGGTCGGCTTCGTTTTCTTGTCGTCGATGGGAAGGAAGCAGGCGGCCTGAAGATCCACCAGAATCTGAGCGTAAGCCCCGAGAAACCACCGGGGCTCCAGGCCGATCCGGCTATGGGTATGGCCGATCCGCTGCACCGATTCAAGATACTCCTTGTCGAACGTCCCCGCAAACAGCCGGTTCCAATGGAGCAGTTGCGCGTCCTGGGCGTACTTTCGCCGGGAAGGATCGGCGAACATGTTCGTCAGGTTCGACCACGACTCCATGTCCTGGTAAAACCGGGCTACGGCACCGGGGAGGTGGGGTGCCAGACGGTCCTTCGCTTCCTTCAACGCCCTGAGATGACGGTCCTCAAAACCGAGAAACCGCATCCGGGTTTCCAGATCCACACCCTTCACCGCCTGTTCCATCTTGTGAGACCCCCTGATCTTATCAAGCCAATATCATCACGATCACGACGTTCGACAATAAAAAAGGAGACATCCCAGACGGATGTCTCCTCCCCAATTCCTCGGTTCCCTTAGGCTACAGGTTGTAGGTCGTGGACGACACGTTTCCGCCGGTTCCCGTCCAGTTGGTGTGGAAGAACTGGCCCCGGGGCTTGTCGGTCCGCTCGTAGGTGTGGGCTCCGAAG